>LOEQ01003080.1:64555-92418 GCA_001685075.1 Bramus lutescens | reverse complement strand
TTAACTTTAACATAGTAAATTACATATAACAAAACAGGTATCAAGCAAGAATTACAGTTATAATATTTATATTTAATTTATCTTTTATTATAACTAAGGAAAACCATATCTATCCTTCAACTCCACCAAAGACTCCAGAGGGATATAATATTACCTAAGTAAACAGGAAGTGCATTGTAAGCAACTTTCAAAAATTCTAGAATTGACAGAGACATCTCACTGCCTGGACAGTCACCCAAAGTTCTTCTGTACCATTGGGGCATCCATCTTCAGCCTACTAGAACTGCTAAGAGACTCTTCATCATCTAGTGGCATGGGTTTGAACCTAAGGGGAAGGCAAGATACTCAAGGGCACGAAATAGTTGCCCAGTTTACATCAACCGAAGATGCTGCCCTTTTCTCTGTGGAGGAACCCAGTAAGCACCGTTTTGAACTAAGTGTTTTGTTTCCTGAAGAAACCAGCTACCTAAATGTAATTCCAGCCCACTGGTACATATTTTTAAGTCTGGGAAAAGTAGCTTTTACTTTTTTACCAAGCAGGAGGGAAGACAGAGTGACGGCTGTGTTGGGTGTGAAAGCTAATGGCATAAAATCTAAATTCTTTCAGGACTGGCCTGATCAGGGCAAGACCCCCTGAGTCGCTCTGGGGACCTCTGTCTTCTAGTGCTGAGGAAAGCAGGTGTCCAAGATGACAGGCACACTCACCAGGGGCTGTTTAATTTGTACCTAGGACATTCTGCTGAGGAAGGCAGGGAACACACATCAATGATGTACAGTAAAAATAGAAAGTGCAGCTTTCAAGCTTGGAAAGACTGGTGCTTACGGCTTTGTATCTGGTTCCCTTGATGCCCAACTAAAGCTCCAACAATTTTAAAACAAGGCTTATTTTATTCTGTGTATTTCAAGGTTGTCATTTACTGAGGCTTTTCTTGACCCAGATAATAAAGCCACACTTCCCAGTTTCTAAGGATCAATGAACGGAGGAAGTAAAACTTGGAGGCCTTCTCAGCAGTTGGTTCTGGAAACCCTAATCTCGGTGTCGCGGAGATTAATGAGTCACTGGCTGCCTAGGTCTCTCTCAGCTTCAATTTTCTTTCTTTTCTTTCAAACAAATTGTGAAAAAACAAACCAACAAAAGACATTTCAGTCCTTGTCTGTGCATCGGGCACCAACAGATGGCACCGTCTAGAGTCGGGAAGTTACTGGCCTTTTTAGAATCTGGTGTTTGGAAAGTGTCATAGAGAAGGGAGAGGAATCCTTTTTTGTTTCCCTCTGGACCACCTCTACTTTGGAAATGTGTCTACGTGGTTTCTTTGTCTCCACTCTTGAAGACTATGGTAGCAAGTTAAAAACCAATCAATTAGAAGGACCTGGCTAGAACCAAATACAGGCCAAGCCTATCCATCATTTGAATGCTGCTTACTCTTCCCCTTGGCTTTTGCAGCCTTCGTTTTTAGGTGAGAAGAAGGAGCAGGAAATGCAAAGCACAGAACTTTGAAAAATGCCGCATGAGGGTCTCACTTCCCAAATGTACCCATCAATCAACTTTCAGTTACTGTAACACACACCCGCAATAAGTCAGCTTCTAGAGGCAAGGTTTGCTCTACTCCTGAGATCAAGGGTAGCAAGTCCATGACCAGTTGGACCCTCGCTTTGACGATTCACCTTAGCTAAAATGGTATAATAGAACAAGACTTCTTTCTTAAGCCCAGGATGTAAAAGAAGAGAAAGAATTGAATTAGGGGATGGTCCCAGCATCCCATCAAGGATCTCTAGTGAGTCTAAGACTCAATTCCATATCCTGAAGGTTTTGCACCACAGACTGGAGACTAACACATGGTCTTTGGGGGAAACTTACCCAAACTATAGCAGCACTTTGTCCCTGAAATGGACCTGAATACTTCCATGTCTGAAGGTTCCTGAGTGTCATGGCATCTGCATGATCTCTGGGCACCCAGTAGCTCTGGCATGCTGTCTTATGAGCTGGGTTCTTACTGATATACAGGTTCCTCCAAGAAACTGGGAGATCACCCCTGGAATGAGGGAAAGAGTGTTGTTGAATGACGTCATAGCTGCTGTACCCGGGACCTCAGCAGCAGTGGCTTCCTTCACAAGTCCACAGGGCTGTGTCTGTCAGCATCCCAGCTGCCACTCTGAGAGAAAGAAAGGTTACAGGGGTTAAAGGGACTCACTGGTATATCGCCCCTTACTCAAGCAGTAACCCTGATTAAATGAGGTCTCTCTTCCTAAATTGCTCTTTAAAAACAAAACAAACAAACAACAACAACAACAAAAAACCCTACATGATAGTAGGGGGATACTTGAAAAAAAGGAATTAGGTGGGAAGGGGAAGGATGAGAGGGATAATGGGGGAACTTTACTCCAAGATTTTATATATATATTATATATGCACACATATTGCACACACATGCATGCATACATACATATACACATATTTGATTACATGTATATGAAAATATATGTGTGTTTTACATGCATACATACATATATACATATACACATATATACCTACATAAATATACACATGAAATTGTTATTTTTATTGAGCTCTACATTTTTCTCTGCTCCCCTCCCTGCCTCTCCCCTCCCTACTTCAACCCTCCCCCAAGGTCCCCATACACATGAAATTGTTAAAGAATAAAGTTTAAAACAAGAAACTTTAAAGTCAAATAGAAATGTGCCGGAGGAGAGGTTCTAAACAGAAAGGGCCACAGTCAACTTTTCTTATATAGAGAAATTACTGACACTTGAAAGATAAACCAGACAGAGTGCTCTTGAAACTGCTCAAGTTTACGTTAGAACACTGGCTATCATGTTACTGTTTACTCCCCGGTGTGCGGTATAAATGATTAGAAAGAAACCAACCACAGATTCTGTGGTATGTAAAAGTTAAACAACCGGTGGTTTCAGGCGCATCATCTCACTGGATTCCCTGTAGAGACAGCAGGACTGGTACTGTTTACAGGTGGAGGATGGTCTTGGAAACACTACCCAACCTAAGCCTTCCAGTTTCTGGGTTTCCGCTCTGTCTTAACTCCGCCCACAGTCATTCTTTTATCCCATGTTAATAACGATGTCTTCTTTTCTAAATCAGCCCAGTGTTCGGGTACTCATCAGTTGAGGTAAATGTTTTCTATTGATGTTATGCAGGGGATCGCTTTGGTCCAGGAGCTACCACTGACCCAGAGGCATCGTTCCCTATTCAAGATGTCCTGGAAAACTACATTTACTACTTTCAGAGTGTTCATGAAAGCATTGAGCCAACCCATGATGTGTTTAGCTTTTATGTGAGTGATGGAAGCGGTCGCTCTGAGATTCACAGCATCAATATCACCATTGAGGTAAGGATTTTAGCCATTGGAGATGAAGCCTTCACCCATACACTGGCCCACTCTGAAAAGAGCTGTCCTTAAACCACGTGATGTCCTAATATTAAACAAGCTGCCTTACATCGACTCACAGGCTAAGGGTTGGATGTGACCTTCAATTTCAAATATCAGTTTTAACATATAACCCTGACCCTCCGGAAATGTGTGAAATCATAGTTGGCATTTGGGGAAGGTCAGGGTTGGAAATCTGGATTTCTATTTTAGTAGAACATGTATTTGTTCTGGATAAAGCAGTTTGCTGGAAGCAGAGAAGCCATGCCCCTCCCACATTAAATAAAAACTAACATATGCCCATTTTCTCTGATATTATCACATGTGGGTCTGCATATATGCTTGCCTTTTAAAAAATTCATTTAGTCACTTAACAATACCACCAAAGAAATTTGATCCCCAATCCTGGACTTATTTTCACTTGAAAAACCTATTATGATAGTCTTGCTTTATGATATCAAAGAGAGGGAAAAAAGATAAAAATCTCAGAATGGAATGAATGTCCTCTGCCTTGGGAAAATAAAACATGTGGAACTTTCAAGAACTATAAGGTCCAGGATTGGAGCAGGGCTGGGAGGCAGCACTGGAAGCTCTGCCAGTGTTGTGACTTTCTATAGCTATGGTGGTATGTGTAAAATAGCCTTTGATCCTCAAATGTACTTGTATTTCTAAATCGTATGTCCTTCATTTAAGCTAGAAAAGTATGGTCCACTGTACCCCTGGAAAACAT
Organism: Bramus lutescens; assembly: GCA_001685075.1. Classification (NCBI taxonomy): domain Eukaryota; kingdom Metazoa; phylum Chordata; class Mammalia; order Rodentia; family Cricetidae; genus Bramus; species Bramus lutescens. Next base: position 88,287 of record LOEQ01003080.1, on the reverse strand, counting down.
CTTAGAAACTGTTTATAGAATTTCCATCAGCCTTTTGCTTCTGCAACTTTTTATTTTTAACTAATATTTTGACAAGGCAGTGAGCACAGTGAACATTAAATGCTGTATGGCTAATGAGAGCGGTTTCAGTGGTGACGGATTCTCCTGAGGCGTGTTTCTTCCTTCGTAAGCTAACATCTGTGTGAGACCCAGTCTTTTCTCCTTTAACCAGAGGAAGAATGATGAGCCTCCCAGGATGACCCTTTGGCCCCTCAGAGTGCGGCTGAGCTCAGGAGTGGTGATAAGCAATTCTTCCTTGAGCCTACAAGACCTGGACACCCCAGATAACGAGCTGATTTTTGTATTGATGAAAAAGCCTGACCACGGTAAGACACAAGCCACACTGGGAAGCAGCTGCTTAATTGAGGTGCCTGATAGGTGGTGAGCACGGGCTTGCAGATTGGTTCCTTACCCCTTTTCCTTCCCTACTTACAGCCCATTCTTTGCATCCAAACATAATCAGATTCACAGCTAGCCAAGAGCCTTTGGAGTTGCTGTAGATGCTGTTTTAAAAGCCTGCGTGCTAAGTAATTGGCATCTCTGAAATTTCACTTCAACTCTTTCCTTGCTCTCCTTGATAATCTCAAGCAAAACTGATTTCAGTGTTTGCATCTTACAGGGTGGGTATTGTCATTTGCTCACCAAGGCTGCCTCATGCAGCCCGTCTGTGTGGTAGAAGTCTCTTACGAACCTATTCTCTTTGCAGTAGGAGCAGTCTTTAATTCAAAGCAAATATCGGAACTACTGTGGGGACCCTCCACCCCCTCCTCTAAATGTTACACCCAAGCGTTACCTAAAGCTCCGGAGCCACACTATGTATCAATCACTGTTAACACAGGTTGGCCTTTCAAAGACTGAACTGCTGCTGTTGAGCAGGGTTGATAATGGAAGAGAGCACTGGCCACTGCATCTTCAGCTTGCCTTCATTCACTTCCACTTTCTTTGATGAAGCATTCTGAACTGTACCCTTGGGGTGTGTGACCCCTTATAAAAACAAACCTCAATATGAGCATGCTTGCTGCCTTCCTGAATGAAAAAGAGCTCAAAGCATACGCCCTCAGTCTGCATCCGTAGGCAAAGAACAGAGTGGAGTGCTATATTCAACTCTGCAGAAGGAAAATAAAGTTCAGATCATGAACTGGGTTTGAATCCAGGGAGGGAGATGTGATTTCTAAGCCACTATATTGTGACTTCCCTCTGTTTCTCCTTAGGAGAGTTTTAACCACAAGAGTAGGACGTTGTCTTTTTTTATTTATAGACAAGACCGCAGGGCACAATCTAGTGTTAGCACCAAGAGTCCCTGAGATAGTTGATATTCTATGTAGGCTCATGCTAATTGGCAAAATTAGGCTATATTTTGATTGATTACTCAAATATCTAAAACGATTGTTTCTTTCTGTTCCGCTCTTGCCTCTGCAGGTCACCTACTCAGGAGGCCTACCACTTCAGACCCTCTAGAGAATGGGACTGTTCTAGACCAAGGCTCCTCTTTCACCTATCAGGATGTCCTGGCTGGTCTGGTCGGGTACTTACCTGGTGACAATGATTTGGCAGTAGATGAGTTTCGGTTCTCTCTCACTGATGGCCTCCATGTAGACGCGGGGAGGATGGAGATCTACATAGAACTGCCTACAGGCGACACACCCCACTTGGCAATAAACCGAGGACTTCAGCTCTCGGCAGGTGTGGTAGTCCAACTTTCTGTCACATGACACACATCTCCAAGAAGCATTGTAACAGGAAGCATATTTCTCTGGGCTCATGGTTTCACAGGCTTTAGTTCCTCGTTGGCTGCCTCTGGTGTTTTCTGTGCTAAGGAAAAATCACCATGGGAAAAATAGGCATAGTAGATCAGAGCAGCTTGCCTTATATGACAATCAGGAGGTAGAGATGGACTGGTGACCAGAACAATATCTTGCAATATCCAAGGTCATAACCCAATGACCTGCTTACCCAGATGGCCCTATCCCCTAACGTTCTTAGCACCTTCCAAAAAAAAAAAAATGGCATCAGCTAAGAACCAAGCCTTCAACACATGAGCCCTTGAGAACAATCCTTATTCAAACCATAGCAATTCCAGCAGGAGCTAAGAATAGCCTATTTTTCCAGTTATTTAATTTTTAGCCCGTGTAGAGTGTACCTTCTTCCATGTTGGTGTTGTGGGTGAACCTTAGGGGAGCTAGTCAACATTTAAGAAAAAGTAGAGTTTTGGGAACTGCTTACGAACACTGAGTTGTGGATAAGAAATATGAGCCAATAAGACACCTCTGTCTGTGAATGTGAGAACATTTCGTGCAGTGTTTACCGTATTTCCAGTATCCTCAAAACCATAAGGTGCAGCTTAGACCCAGGCCTCCTGAAGCAGAGCCTCTGTCCAGCCAGCATTGTGGGAACCAACAACAAAAGAATTCTGGCCAGACTTCCAAGATGTGTAATTTCTTAAGAAAATTAAAAAGGCATGGGAGAGCAGTTGGGAGGCTACCAGGAATCAAAAGATTATGCAAATAATTACAAATTACTCTAGCTTCAAATTATCATACTTTTGTCATGTTTAGCAGCATTAAAAGAGCAATTGCATGCACTAGCCTTGAACTTCCTATACGGTAAGAAATAAACAGGGAGTGGACCTTGGACTCCGAGTCTCAGTGCCCTGGGATTCTAAGTTATCTAGTCCTAGTTTCTCATATATTTTGAATTGAAAAATAAATACATGGTATAAATAAAAATTGCAATTTTGAGAATTACCAAAGCTTCTAGAATTTCACTACTTCCAAGCAGAGTGGTCTGATACTGTTTCATGGACTCTAGGAGAAGACGTAATTTTTTTCCCCATCGAAGAAAAAGTGCTGAATTTCTTACAGTGTGGTAGGCAGCATGATAATCAGGAAGTCCAAACCACTTCCCTCTGTCCTCCCAGACTCAAGAGGTGTTACCACAAGGGTGAGGTCACATGTACTGGGATACACGACACAAGAACAGTGACACTGGGGATATTCCATATTCTAGAAAACTCTGAGCAAGTCTGATCTTTGTCCCAAGGAAGCCATCACCTCATCCGTCCAGGTTACTTACTAAAAGGCCCTCTGGGTCGAGCGCTAAAGGCATTCTTGCCCGAAGGTAGTCTGCCAACCCGAATACCAAACCGTGTGGCATGGACGATGAATGTTTACTTTACTAGTGTTGGCTGTATGTAAGGTGAGAAAGTAGCAGGGCAGGAAGCCAAGGGCAGGGCTCTGAGAAGTGTCTTATGCTAAGTGTCTTGCGCCCTGTCTCCAGTTTCTACACAGCTCCTCACCCTGACCCTTGAGCTTAGTTTACCTTCTGACTTAAGAGACACCAATTTTGACTGTTTCATCTGAGGTGACAATGAGATATGTTTACGAGCTTATGTACAACTGTTTTTTTTTTTCTGATTTGGTCATACTGAAGACACCCAAGAAATTGAATCGAAGCAGATTCTAGATCTAGAAGTTATTTGCATCACAGAAGTAGGTCTTACCAGGTTCTAACTGGCAGGCTACTACCCAGAATGGACACTGGAGATAGTAAAAGTGGACACAAACAAACGGCATAGTCCTAAATGATTTTATTTAGGGAAATTAGAGTTTATTCAGCTGGAAATGGAGACAGGCAAATGCCTGGTACTTGGGCCCGAGTAATGTGTGATTAAAAAAAAAATCATCTGGCATCCCATTTGAAGGCAATGGTGGGGAATGACCTTCTCTCTCCTGTTCTTCCCCAGGGTCTGTAGCACGCATCACAGAGTGGGACTTGAAAGCGGCAGATGCTGACTCAGATGACAGCCAGGTTATATACATCATGAAGGAAGACCCTGGTGCAGGGCTCCTACAGATGGTGAAGACTGAACCCCCGGAGCAAATCTCTGTTAGAGGCCCCATCCGCACCTTCAGCCAGGCGGACGTTAACCAAGGTCAGCCTGTTTCCCCTGTCCAGGTTCCCTATGCTCTGTCTGGTAAAATAAAGGGGGCTTAAGTGCCTGGCAGCTTATGGCAGGAGCCCATGCATTCTTTGATTCCGATACAAGCTGAGTTATAGCTTCATTTTTTTTCTTGGTCTCGCTTTTCTTTTGTTTAAAAAAAAGTTATTTTTTCTAGGCGAAAGAATGTATTTTCTGAAAAATTTGAGGCTATAATAGAGGGGAAAGATATCATTTTGTCTTGCTGTGCTGCTAAAAAGTATTGTGTGCAAGAGCAAAAGAGAAAAGAAGCGAGTCGAGATGGATTATGGTGAAAATTATGCCTTCCTTAGGTGAGCAATTTATATCTCTTCCTGGCTCCCCAAAGAGCACAAGTTAATGAACTAAGCGAAATGGAAGGGCATAAATTGGAGCTGCCTGGGGGAGATTACACGGCTCATCCCTCCTTCAGGAAATGCTGATGTAATGCAAAGGCCTCAGTGTTAAATGCTACACAGTAACTGTGCAGTGCTCTCAGGGCTAGAGAAGGAAAAAGAATCCAAAGCCATGTGACCCCGTGCAATTCCTTTTAGAGGTAGAAATATGCCCCCTCCCCCCACACACACAAGGAGCAGAACTATGAACTCTGTCAGTGTGCTGATGCCCAAACCTGAGAGCAGCTGGGTGTTCACTGGGTCTGTGGGTCATTGAAGAGGTTCAGTGAGCAACAGCATAATAGTAGTTATTTAATTACTGCGTTCCTCTTTGTCTCCTGGTGAAGACTGAGACCAAGCAGCTCATCCGAGGGTTTGGTTCTATTTACACTGATGGGTCCATGCAAATGATTCAAGCTGACAGAACGGGATGCCCTGTCCTCTTCCTTTGGAGCCTGACTTCTTTGTGCCAACTTATCTATCTGTTGAATGTAGCCTGCAGCATGATTAATAAAAACTCAGAGACATATATTTGGGGTTCAACCTAAAGATCAGAAAAGCAAAGTAGCCAGCCCCTGGCTCTTACCTCGACCTCAGTCCAGAAATGGTGCTCCTGCCTCTAGGAAACCTCAGGATGAGACTGTGTGCTGTCTCCTCCTTTCTCATATTCCTTTCTAGGGTGGGGATAAAGGTGTGTACCACTGAGATTAAAGACATGCACTGCCCTGTTTCTATGGCAACTAGTGTGGCTACTGGGATTAAAGGTGTGTGTCACTGCTGCCTGGTCTGTAAGGCTGACTAGTGGGGCTGTTTTACTCTCAGATCTTCAGGCAGGCTTTATTTATTAAAATACAAATAAAATGCCCTTACATTTCCCTTTTTGTCTAAAATAAAAAAGTAGGCTATTGCTAATATAAAAAAAACCATGTACAGTAAGTACAATAACTATATATAATATATATGGGCAGTAAATACATCAAGAATGTCTAGTCCATTTGCATTTGACAGGTTCAGAGAAAATACTCCATACTTATCCTATCTTGGTTATCCAAAGTCTTGCACCTAATTTACTTTCTTTCAAAGCTTGTTTCTACATCAGGTAAAAAAGGAAAACTATAACTATCTAGTCTTCAACTCCCTCAGAGACCCAAGAAGGAAATAATAGTAACTGAGTAAACAGGAAGTGCAAGCAAGCAACTTCCAAAATGTGTGAGTAAGGACAGAAACAGCTAGCTGCCTGGACAGTCACCCAAAGTTTCTCTGCAACAATGGGGCATCCATCTTTGGCCTACAGGCCTAGCATAGTCAACAGACTTTTCTGTGAAGCAGGATGTTATGAAGAGCTGCCCCTCATTGTCTTGATAATGTTTGGCAGTCACTTTCTTTTGTGTCCTGCTTATCTCATTAGGGCAGTATACGATCAGCAGTTGAGTAATGGACATTTTCTTACCCATTGGCTTACTTTTGCCACAAAGAAAGTAAACTCCATATACAATTTCTTTGATGCCCATTATCTTCTCTGAAGTAGATTGGTGCTGCCAGGAACAGCCATGTCTCATTGTCATAAAAAAGAAGAAGCTAGGTTATTAAAACATTTTAAATGCCATATTCTATAGATCTCTAAAGTGTTTGAAGATGACCTATCTATCTAAAATATATCTTTGTTTGACCTTGAAAACACACCTAATGTGACTATGAGTTTGATTATACTAGGTAATTAGCTTCTAATCTATATTTCCATTTTATTCTAAACAGTTGGCAATAATAATTTTCAGGAACTAGAAGTATGCATTAAATTGTTAAATGAACTGTATATATACAATACTTTAAACAAGATTAGAATGTATATACAGTATATTTTAGAAAAATTCATCTCAAACTTGTATCAATATATAAAATTTGTATACAATATACAAAAGTCCAATCCAATGTAAAACAATTTAAAACTAGTAGTTGCTTTTTAAAAGTATATTCAGTAATCTACCTTTTTTATCTTATCATAGCTATAGCCTCCCTTTTTTCTTTTCAGAGTAGAATCAATAATATACTCTTTTATCCTAAAAAATCTATATCCCTCTTTTTTCTTCTCAAAAAAAAAGATCACATCTTTATCCCCCCTTTTTTCTTTTCAGAATAGATTCAATAATCTACCCCTTTATCCTATCATATCTAAATCCTCCATTTTTTCTTTTCGAAATAGCCTCAATAATCTACCCCTTTGTCCTATCATATCTAAATCCTCCATTTTCTCTTTTTGAAATAGACTCAATAATCTACCCTTTTATCCTATCATATCTGTATTCCTCTTCTTTTTCTTTTCAAAACAAGATCATATCTTTACCCCCTTTTTCTTTTCAGAGTAGATTCGATAATCTACCTTTTTATCCTACCATAACTATATCCCCCATTTTTTTCTTTTCAAAACAAGAACCTTGAATCTAATTTTCTTTGTTTAGGTTTTTTATCATTACCAATAATAATTTGTTACTAACACATTAAACAAAGATAAACATTCATAATCCATTTTGGGAGAATGTAGGTGTAGTTTACTAGGTCACTTCCTGCTGATTGGGGGTGCTGATAATCTTATAGGGAACAAAGAAAGGAATATAAGATGGGAGGAGACAGCTCTCAGACTCAGTCTCATTTTGAGATTCCTGGAGGCAGGATCACTATTTCTGGACTAAGGAAAGGCAAGAGCCAGTGACTGGCTGTTTTGCTTTTCTGACCTTCATGTTGAACCCCAATATCTGTTTCTGGGTTTTTATTAATTGTGCTATACAGCATCCAGTTTCTCTGTGTATTTTCCATCTTTACATGGAAGCTAAGTTGGGATGGATGGGATCTAGGAGTGCTAGTTTTTCTCCCAAACCCAGGTGGCTAGGTTTAGTTCCAGCTCTGGCCTGTGCCAGTGACTGAAAAGCCTCAGTCAAATGACTTTTTAGTGAATTCATACTCCAAAAGTGGCCAAATGAAGTATGATTAATAAAAACTCAGAGACAGAAACTGGGGGTCAATCTGAAGGTCAGAAAAGCAAAACAGCCAGTCACTGGCTTTTACCTCTCCTTAGTCAGGAAATGGTGATCCTGCCTCCAGGAATCTCAGAATGAGACTGAACCTGAGAACTGTCTCCTCCCATTTTATATTCCTCTCTAGGACTGGGATTAAATGAATGCACCATTGGGATTAAAGGCACGTACTGCCTGGTTTTTATAGCAACTAGTATAGCTACTGGATTAAAGGTGTGTGTTACCACTGCCTGGTTAGGCTGACCGACGGGGCTCTCTGATCTTCAGGCAAGCTTTATCAAAATACAAATGAAATACCACTACAGTTGCCGGTGGTCTTCCGTGTACTGGGCCGTGGGGAGGGAAAGGATCCTGAGAGGCAGACCGCAGGCCTGTACTCTCTTGCCTTGTGATGTGGATACACATCATCCAAATGATGTGGGTGTGGTCAGTGCACGTTGTACACATGTGCAACTTTACCCATCTAGTCATTCTGATTATTTATGCAGTTATAAGACCGCCTAGTCATTCTGATTATTTATGCAGTTATAAGACCGTCTAGTCGTTCTGATTATTTATGCAGTTATAAGACCGTCTAGTCGTTCTGATTATTTATGCAATTACAAGACCGTCTTGGAACCTAAGCTAGGTCCTTCAAAAATGCTGAGCATAAGAAATGTCACTTGGAGGAAATTTGTTATGAGGAGGTTTTAGGATATGAGGAAGTCGGTGGTAGGAGAGGAAGAGAAGAAATGAAAACTTTAGATTTAAACATCAAAATGGTACCAAGTGGGGAAGGTGGAAACCGAGTCCTTGGTGTGAACACCACCTGAAGTTCCACCTCTCACTTCAGAAATAAGTAGAAAACAAAACTAATAGCAAATCTTGGTTTTTTGGTTGTTTGTTTTCCTCCTCTTTTTTATAGGGCACATAGAATACAGCCATGGACCAGGAGAACATGGTGGGAGCTTTGCTTTTAAATTTGATGTGGTTGATGGAGAAGGCAATAAGTTGGCTGACCAATCATTCGCCATCAGCGTTTTAGGTAAGGGGTGTCAAGTTTTCCAGTGGAAAACACAGCAGCTCTGTAGTTTCCGCCATGTTTGCTTTGGAGCTAGAGCCCTCCTTCCTTCCATACATGCGGTGAAGGTGAACATCCAGGACTGTCCCCTTGCCGAGGCTTTTGAGAGACAGCTCTGAGGATTCTGCTGAGCCTACCTCCTGGGCACCAGACCTGGAGCTGAAGAAAGGGGGCTACAAATCTCCCATAATGAACCATTGTTTCTGGTATTTTCAGAAGCCAAATCCCCACCGGTCATCATAACCAATAAAGGGTTGGTCTTGGATGAGAACTCAACGAAGAAAATCAATACTGTGCAGCTCTCCGCTACTGACCAGGATAGCAAGCCTGCAGAACTGATCTACAGAATCACTGCCCAACCCCAGCTGGGCCACCTGGAGCATGTGGAATCACCAGGTATGTGGGCATCTCTTGCTCCATCCTGCAGACTCAGTAAGTGCTGGGGACTTCTACATTCTGTACATATACACCCACAGTCTGTCTTAATTATCTTTATTTTCTGCCTCACTAATTTTCACCATTATATGTTGGTACATTGTATTTAGTATACATTAAACACTTTATAATAGTTGGTAAAACTAAATTAGAAAAAAATACAATTCAGCATAAGGAAATAGCTCCTTGGAGGTGGGTATAACCTTAATATGAGTAAAACCCTGGATGTGACCCTTAGAACCACAAAAACCCTATTATTTCATATAAACACTCTTATTTCCATAACTAGATAGTCAAAATCTTCAGAGCAAACTGTACCCCTCTGGTGTTTTACATTAACTTGGCTGCAATGCACAGTGTCATGTCCCATGTTGAAATATTGACCTCAGCTGGGAGTGTAACTCAGTGGTATGGTGTGTATTTAGCATAGACGAGGCCTTGGGCTCAGTTCCCAGCACAGGGGAAGAAAGACTACATTCAACAGAGGGCGGAGGAGAATGTGTACCAGACAAGGCTGGAGTTCAGCTGCTACTTAGGAAGCAAAGATGAACCAAATGAATCCTCACCCCCTGAATTTCTCTACTGGCTGGGGTAGGGAACCTCCCTTGATCCTGTAACTCTGGGAAGACAGCTGTAGACCTGGAGTTGAAGGAGTCCAAAAACCAGGAAGTCTACACTGAGTAAAAAGCGCACTGAGGAGAGCTTAGGTATGTCCTCAGGAGTCGGAGTTCAGGGAAGTTAAGTTTGTATTCTTTTCAGAGGTGGAAAAAGTAGAAACCAACAAACAAGAAGCGGACCTTATTAGCATAGTTTAAAAATAGTAGGAGCTAGGACTCATGGGTACATTTGGACATTATGGAGGGTCCTCCATGCTGAGATAGATCATCTCTGTTCACCAGAAAAAGATTAGAGTATCACTGTAGACTTTTGAGCAGGGGAGGAAGTCAAATATCCGATGGAATGAAATGGGGGAAGGAAAAGTGAGACAATGGCCGTGGTAAGGAAGGTTCCACACCAGGCCAGTAGAAGGCAATGTGGCTTCTTCACCTGCACAGGCAACTGTGGCAACATAAAGGGGGAATATGAGAGTGACTGACAGGTCCCTTTGAAGTAAGTATTCACTCAGGTGATCCGGGAGAAAGAGAGCAAGAGAAGAGGGGCGGGGTGTCAGGGGAGAACCTGTAGAATCTGGCAGTTGTGTGATGTGAGGACCCCTGATACTTGCCCACTAAATCTAAAGGTGTAATTGCCATTAGTTCTTAGAGGCAGTGACAACTTGAAAGGTTTAGGTCTTTCTTGGAATTTCCTTGGATTTTATATGACAGATTCTTCAATCCATGCAGAATGTCAAGTTCGGGTTGCCCTTCCAGACTCGCCTTCTTATGCAGAGGCGAGTGTAAGCAGACAAACAGGGGAATCTTTGCCACAGACCAGGGATTGTTAGGGATGCTGAGGGTGGCATGAGCGTTCAGAGGCACAGGGGGAAGCAGGGAAATCCTCCCTCACAAGAGGATGACATTTGAGGAAAGTTGAAGACAGAGAAGGAGTTGGCCATGCTGGTGAATAAGAAGAAAAAGGATTGGCAGCGGTGTGAGCAACTGTAATATCCTGGAGTGGGCGCATCCAGGCAAGTCACTCAAGTCAGCAAGGAGGCCAATGTGCTTTAAAAGGCAGAGGGGAAAGGTTGAGAGAGAAGACCTCCCTTGGCCCCACCTGGTGGTAGAGAGGGTGCCCAATGCATGTGGAGGGGGGGTCCAGAAAGGAATGAGCAGATTGGCAAATTAAAGCAGGCAGCCCTCCCTTTTGTCCCAGAGTTCCTGCGGGAAATATGCAGATTAGCACCCTCTATACTTTGCTGCCTGAGATCGCTAATAACTAATTCGTAAGCTAATTGCTTCTGCCAGAATTCTGTCAGGTTGCTGATTGTATCTCCACAAAGATGAAAAGGGCAGGCTCTTGGCGGTGGTGTTGGGCAGCGGCGAGTGAACAGATTTAAAAAGCCTCCCAGCTTCATGAAAGGCTCTGCCAGTTGCCCACCTACTGGTCAGTCCTAGCCCGTTTTCCTCTGACCCCAGGCTGGTTCACAGTCCTATGGGGTGAGACTGCATGCAATTTCTCTTTTCTCTTTCAATTCTGCTAAGACCAAGCTGCACCTGTTTCAGGAGATACCATGCTCTTGCCTCTTCCAGGGATGGTACCCCCCCCCCAAAGGCAGAAGGATTCCCATTTTACCTAGGATGTTGCTTTATCCGCTCTTTCCGAACAGATTTAACTTCCTGGTGCATGTCGTCTTTCGTCCCACCAGCATTTGTTAACCCACCCCTTTCCAGTCCCAGAAAGTGGTTGATGGGAATGTCAAGTCCCGTGTTCCCATCTCCCCCACCCCATCCTCATAGCTGAGATTCCCTCCTTATTTTCACAAAGGCGGGGATTTCCCCACCCCTCCCTTGCTCTAAACCAAGACCGAGTCCCACTTCATGCATTTAACCAGGATCCTCTTCCGCTGGTCTCCCCACCCTCCCGTTAGAACATCATGCATTGATTCCTTTTGAATGCCCACAGTCCGCTTGGAAGGAGGACATGTAGATTACCGTCTCCTCCCAGCACAGTTAGCTACAACTTAGACCAGAATGTTTGTCCCTGGTAGGCCTGAGTCTACCAGGATCTGGAGTTGGGACAGGGCCAATTCTTCCTGAGGGCCGAGTAACTTGTAAGTACATTTAGGTGTGCCGCTTTACTGTGGAGACTGAGGCCTCCTAGACCAAGCACTGGCCTCCAGTGTGTGCTAGCCCCTCTTACTTGCTTGCACAGAGCAGACTTATGGCCAGACAGCCTTGAGATCTGATGTCAGATGCTCAGAACTGATTGTGATGCTAACAGAGTAAAAAGAGTTACGTGAAACCTCTTGTTTTCCCGTCTGTGAGCTGTGCAGAAGGTGGGCATGAGGCTCCCACTGCTGAGAGGCAAGGCTGGGGGTCCAGTCCTCATGGAGCTCTGATTCAGGTTAGAAGACCACCCTCTTGTCCTGACCTTTACCTCCTCCCCTCTGCCCTGATGACTTTCTTTTTCTTGGGAAATCAGAATCAAGACTAATACTAACTAGGAAAAAAGCTAAGATACTAGAACCAAAAAAAAAGAAGCCCAGAAAGCATGAAATATATTTTCTATCACAGAATGATCTAGAGGCCTGAGGTGGGAGGTAGCTCCACCTCTGGTTCATGGTGGCTGCTGTAGTTGACTTTTGCGGAAGGAAGAGAGCCAGGGGCTCGGATCCCATGTGCTGTGTTTTACTAGCACTGCGGGATGGACAAGCGTCACTCTTGTGTGAGGATGTCCACACACAGCTGAGAGGTGGAGACAAATGGAGCATCTCCCTGGGCACCCAGTTGCTTACATTTTCTCTCAGGGAGGAATAATATTAGAATATAGCTCTCTCCAGTATGGCAAGACCAGGGACCAAGAGCTTGTCACTCCTAAGGTGTAAGTAGTCACACTGACTCAGATACTGGGAGGGGTAGTGGTAGCTAGATAGACCTTTAGAGGACAGAGATGGAGGGCCATATTATGTCTTGCAATGAAATGGCTCTTTCCTGAACCAAATAATTACTATGCATAAAACTCCTATTGCTATTAACAAGGATCTGTGACAATAAACCAAAATCTGTATCCTAGTCTGGATTTTAATTTTATTCCCCCTAGAGTATATTGATAGCATTGAGTCTCTAACAGGCAACAGAACATACAGCGCTTGACCTCATAATGATTTCTCTTCCCTCCAAGGACCTCAGGAGGTGTGGAGTAGCTGCTGTTCCTAGACTACTTAAGGAATCCTGCTGGATTCCTCTTGCAGTTATAACACACCATCCTCAAAGTTGAAGTGAATTACTGCTTTCTTGGTCAGACCAAGAAAAATCTCTCAAAGACTATGAGAACTCATAAGGGCATTTGGGGACCCAATGACCGGCCCTCTGCTGATGGGTCACCACCACTTATGTCAAAATGCAAGGTTGTCCTGGTGGCCTTTGTTCCCTGCCAGAGCAACTAGGTGTCCAACCTGAGAATCCGATGACCTTTCTGGGTGATGGCATCTCATTTAGTAAGGGTGGAGTTTGACTTCTGGTCCACAGGAGTACTGTCAGGGAACCCCAAAGGCAGGTCTCTCCGTCTGTAAGCACCAAAGCGTCTTGATTCTGTTTGAGGCATTGACTAAGGAAATGTGCTGTTCACAGAGTCTAGGTCCACTTAGCCTCTGTGAATGGTACAGTACATGAGGAGGCTCATTCCCCAAGCCTTCTAAAAATGTGCATTTTCCACCATTCTGAGAGCTGCATGCCTGTCTTAAGAGGTCTCCTTGCTCCCAAATCTTAAGTCAAGCAACTGAATAGTTAGTTCTACAGTCATGTATTTACTAATAGCTTGAAGCCTATTATTCATTACCAAGTGTGCATTGTCCTTTCAGGTTGAAGTATTGCTTGGTGCAGGGTGGATCGCATGTGGCTGTTGTGAGCCACAGGAAAGGGTCCTGCACTAAAAGCTAATTTACCACAGTGTTGCCATAACTTGCTGCTTTTTGAGCCGCCCTTGCTTCCAAGACCTTCCTCCTCAGAGGCGCTTCAGTCACCCCCCTAAAAAAAAAATGGCTACCTTTCAAATACACATCTCTTCCCTTTCCCCCCCTCAGTTCATTATGTGCTCAGTTCTTTGCGTTTTAAATTCCCTTCTGAGCATGCTCATGGAAGTAATGTTTTGCCTAGAGAGGATCACCCCAATCAGGTTTCAGAATGGATGGAGCACACTGTAAGAGTTTACCTGCCTCACACAGGTCACACTGGGCACAAGAGTCGGGGTAGAGAAGATAACAGAGTGAGAACCTCAGGGCAGGCTCAGATGCTCTGTCTCAGGTCAGGATGGCCCCTAGGCTGAGATAACAGCTGGATAGAGCAAACCCAGTTGTATGTTCTTGTATGATCAGACCACTCAGGTTTCTCACGCCTCAATACTTTACCGTTTGGGCAGAATCTGTTCATCTGTGCTCGCTCTTATATAGTTAAACCACCGTGAGGGAGCACGTCGGATAGTGCGTAACTAACCTTTGGCAGTGCTGCTCTGGGCAGGGCAGGAAGTACCATTGGAAGTACTGCTTTTACTTATCATATAGAAATAGTTCTCTCACTGGTATGCTTGCTCAGTTTCTCTTATTAAGAACATTGCATAATTCATATGGCTTCAGATACGGCCGTCACTCTACAGGGCAAACAAAATCAAGTTGATGATCTCACCATCCACTGTTTTTGTTGATTCCTCTGGCATGGCCAGACCATTCCAGTTTCAGAGATGTCAAAGAGTAAAAGAAGGTATACTAGAGCTCCATGTTCTGTGACTTCCTCCAGCTTGTGTGGCTCCTAAGAATGGAAAGGAAACATTAAACATTAGAGACTTTGTGATTTTCTTTCTACTTTTCAGTTACATCAGCTATTCCCTGCCATGAGTGAAAGCTACCACCCTGAGGATGTGTTTAAAAACAAGGATATCCAGCCCCTACCTGGACCCAGGGCTCTCTGAAATAGAGGTCAAATATGAGTGTCCTTTTAAAGCAGCTTGCGGGGCTGGGGAGATAACTTGGTAAAGTGCTTGTCACTCAGCAGGAGGGCCTGAATTCAGATCCTCAATACCCACATGATAGCCAGACACAGTAGCGCATATCAGTAAACCTAGCACCAAGAAAGCAGCAACAATTCTTGAAGCTTGGTGCTTAACCAGTCAAACCAATGGGTGAACCTCAGCTTCATGGGGAGACCCTGCTTCAAAAAATAAAAAGAGAATGCAGAGAAATGGCTCAACAGTTTAAAAGGACTTGCCATTGCTACAGAGAACCCAGGGCTTTGTTTCCCAGCACTAACTAATGGCAGCTAACAACCATTTGTAACTTCAGGTCCAGAGGGTCTGATGCCCTCTTTTGGCCTCTGGAGGCACTGCACACACACAGTGCACAGACATGCATACAGACAAAACATCCATATGCATAAAATGACAATAATTCTTCTTTGAAAATCGATGAGAACAACTGAGAAAGATATGTCACGTCAACCTCTGTGACCCACACACATCTGTACACACACATACATGTGTACACACACATGCACACACAAACACACACACACAAGGAAAACTTCCTTCCTCCCTTAAACCAGTATTCCTTGAACAGCTTTGACAAAAATAAATGAATGTCCTAAACTTGGAGACATATATGCCCAGATGTGTTTCAGCAGAAGCCAGAGGGCGTCCAGAGGATGGAGAATTCTCAGGGAGACTGAGGTTGTTGAAGAGCAACTCCTTGGAAGTGATGTTCACCAACACAGGGCTCTGTATTCCAGCCTCTCTGTGTTGTGACCCGATACACCGACACACTCATTCTTAGCCTGAGCCTGATACACCGACACACTCATTCTTAGCCTGAGCCTGATACACCGACACACTCATTCTTAGCCTGAGCCTGATACACCGACACATTTTTAGCCTGGGCTCTCCTAGCAAAGAGGCTCCTTGGTGTGTTAAGGTTATTGGTGTCATAGACTGGGTAGTTTAAACAATGGAAGCTTCTTTTCCCAGATTTGGAGGCCAGAAGTTCAAAGTGCAGGTGTTGGTAGGCTGGGGTCCTTTGTTGTGAGTGGAGGGTCTCTGTAGCCTTTCTCTTTGTCATGTAAGTGATTATCTTCTGTCCACTGCTGGCACACACACCCTCACCCCATGATGAGTCTACCCCACCTGCCTTTCTTCTAACACTAACCACACTGAGTTGGTGCCCACCTGAATAGCCTCTGGCTCTCTATCTCACGTAAGTGGACCCTGATTCCAGAGAGGATTACTTTGCAGTACGAAAAGTTGAGGTTTCTTTGTGTGATTTAAAGTGAGGGCAAACACAGTTGTGCCCCCAGCAAGATGCCATGGAGTAACTCAGAATCCGGGAAGTAGAAAGGTTCCCATCCCTCCCCCACCAGCCCAGCTGCAGGGGACACAGCATGACAGGACCCCCTACTGCTTGCTGTACTGACCGCGGGGAGCAGCATCACCCAACGTCCCTTTAAGAAGGCAGGTTTTTTGAAGAGGCTTTCATCCACCTATTTTCCTGACCTGGACCCGGCTTTCTCTAATGTGTGGGCCTTCCGGGAGAATTGGAAAAACTGACGACAGGGTTAATATGGGTCTCAAAACTGACAGGGTTAATATGGGTCTCTTGTCATGCTGCCAGATTCATAGTTTAACCAGCAGGCTGGTGACTCAAAACACCTTCAATGGGATTAAAAAAGCCTTCAAGTACTTCAAACAACAGCTACCTGCTGTGACAGCCAGGAGGGGACTGTGCTCTCAGAAAAACCTTCTTGCTGACAAGAGAGTAACTGGCCTTGTCCAACAGCCAATTAAAAAAGGCTAAACTTCTAAAAAGAAAAGGTGTACGGAGACTGAGAATCTATTCAGTAGAACCTGCTAGATGTAAGTGATAGTGGCAGAATGAATCGTGTTCACCAGACACTGGGTGGCTGTGGCTTACCAGGTCCTATTCTAGATGCATACTATGGAGAAATATGTGTGTGCGTGTACGTATACACACATGCACACAAATCCACGTCTTCTTGAAGTTCATGGTCTACCCACAGTTCTTGGTTTTCTTGAAGGTAAGCATGTGTATCACTTAAATAATATTTAACTCCATCAAACCCAGAAGTTCAGAAAAGAGTGAGACTATGATCCATGAAATATATTTGAAGGACAGTTAAAACATATTATCATGGTTCTATTTCAGTGGTAGACATATGAATCACATATGTGATTTCTACTCTCCTGTGTCTTTTTATATGTTCTTTAGTAGGCACATACTACCATTTTCCTGAAATTTTTATGAGTAAAGCTGAAACCCAAGATGTCCAGGTGACTCTTAACTGTAAAAACTAAGAGACCGGTTTAGAACAGAATTCTCTCGGGTTCCAGCCCCTGCACTGCCCTCTACCAAGCATGTGACTTTGGACAGATGGCATAGCTTCTTAATTACATAAGAATTCTATTACTACATTGCAATTTATTTTAAATGGTGGTATTATGCCCACCCTAACCTCTCAGAGCTATTACCAGGTAAAATTCCATGTCACTAAGGAAGTCAGAAGTAGTTTTCTGCTTATAGAAGATACTTGATTTTTTCCTTGGTTCAACAGGGAAAGCCAGGCAAAGATCAGACTCTCCAACTCTGCTTGGAAGAGTGAGAAGATGCTCTGTTGCTTTGGAAGGCTTGTTTGTGCTTATTTCCTAAATAAATGTATTCTAGAATAAATAAATCTCTACTGCTAGAGATTTATCCAAGCAGAATGAAAACTGGTGTCCATACACAGTCAAGAACACAAATATTCTCAGTAGACTTATTTGTAATAGCCCCAGGCTAGAAGTAAACCAAACACCCATCAATAAGTGCATACATAATCAAATTTTGATATATTAATTTGGTGGAATAAGAAGAATGACTATTTTGAGGGATAGCATTGGTACATGTTTGTGTGGGTATGGGCATGTGTGAGTAGAGGCTAGAAGTTGACATCCAGCATCTTCCTCAAACACTTTTCACCTTATTTTTGAGATAAGGGCTCTTTTTAAATGGAAGTTCCTCAGTTCAGCTAGACTGGCTGGCCAGTGGGTTTCAGGACTCTACCTGTCTTCAATCCCCAACCCTTCAGCTCTGGGGTTCTTGATGTGTGTCACTATACCTGGGTTTTACATCCTAAAGTGACAAACTCAGTTCTTCAAGCTTGTACAACAGGAATTGTACCAGCTGGGCCATGTTCACAGCACAGAACTAAACTATCAATGCACAGTAAACTTCAAAATAACTAGGCTAAATGAAAGAAGCCAGGTACAAAAGATTACATACTATATGTTTATAAAAGGAGAGACCACCAGCCAACGTGGAGTAGCAGGAGCTGGTCATCGTTTCTTTGAGATGAGGATGGAGTAGAGATGGAGTAGAGATGGTGGAAGGATTATGGGATGTCAGTGTGAATCCTTTTGGAGTGATGGACATGTTCACTCATTTGACTGATGAACATTTTCACTACTTTGAATGAGGTAATCTCACTGGAAGCTTCAAATACATGCAACTCATTGTGCGCCAGTTCTAACACTAAGATGTTAAAATTACCTATAGGTTAACTCAATAAAACTATTTCAAAAGAAACAGGAGAAAAGGTTCAATCCTAAAGCCCACAACCTAATTCCCAAGAAGAATGAACTATAATCTTAATCAGGCTGTGATTCGTAAAGGGATCAGACAATTGGGTAGCCAGTTGCCTGAAAGTCTAGATGTTTATTTTCCCATGGACTGTGAAAATAGATCCACAACAGAGAAAAGAGACTTGAATTCCTCACACATTCATCTGCAGTTTGAAAGTCATATCTGTGCTTATGCCTGTGGGGTATGTATACTTGCTCCTGTGTGTGCACATGGATTCTTGCACGTGTGTGCAGGGGCCAGAGCTCAAGTGTCTTCCTTGCTCGCTCTCCATCTTATTTTTGAGGCAGGGTCTCTCACTGAACCTTGAGCTCAGGGATTCAGCTGGTCAGTGAGCACCAGTGCGTCACCTGTCTCCACAGCTCTCTACTCCAGGTGTAGACTTCTGCCACCACGCCCATCTCAGACACAAGTGATGGGCATCCAAACTCAGCTCCTCATACTTGTACAGCCTGAAGTTATTAAATTTTTAAAGAATGGCACAGGTTTCTGTCCAGCCATAAGACAAAGCTGCGAAACTGGGGCTGCATTTCTTCCCTGTCAAAAACTGATGTAGCAAGGGCAGAAAAATCAAATGCCTCATCAGAAAATGAATGCCCCAGTTGTCAGAAGGCCCGTGCATCTGGGTGACGAATTTCAGATGATAGAGACACAAATGGAAGCCCTGTGGGTTGATTTCTTTTCTTAAAGACAATCCTGGGATATTGACATCACACTTCAATAGATAGCAGTCAGAGCGGAATCTATTGTAAAATAAAGCTGGTTTTACCAGGATTAAGAGTGAAAAATAATAATTCCTAGGAAGTGGCAAAGGAATGTCAAGGCCAGAATAACAGACTAAATGAACTAGATCTAGGAAAGGCTGGACTATATCTCTGGCTCTCATTTCAGCTTTCTTATGGTGCAGGGGCTCAAACATAGGGCCTTATGCATGCAAGGTTAGTACTGTACCATCTGAGCTACACACTCACCTTTATGTCAACATTTTGTTTTGTTTTCTCTTGTATACATGCCTGGTGTGTATTCTAGAATGTTCCACTGCTAGAGGCTGTTTTCTAGGTCTTGTTCAGTTGATACAGGATAGTTGTTCAAACCCCAAAGTCCGGCAGTAAATCTCATTACTACCTGCCTGCCTAAAATTGCATGAGATGCTAGGCTCACATACCTGAAGTTGAAAGGAACCTTGAAAGATACTGGGACGGTTCACCAGTCCCATAGACAGACTGTGTGTAGCTGAACCTCCTAACTGCAGTGGTCAAAGGTAACTCATCACACAACATCGAGAGTTAGGGCAGAGTTTCAGAAAGGATTGTGAAGGAATGGGGGAATGTAAAAATTAAGAGAATAGAGTTGGGACAGCAATGACTCCAAGCCTTTCAGAGATTTTAGCTGCATCCAAGAAAGGAAAGGAACACTTATCGAGCACCTCCCGTTGCCATGGCAAACAAAAGCCTGGATAATCAAGTTAACATATACTGCCAAAGAACATATCTTGTTATAGAAAAATAGTCGACGAACTATACAAGGTATTCAAGGACAGGGCATGAACGCTGTGTGTGAAATACACATGATTCTGTGGAAGAGTCTGGCATCTCCCTGCCTGGAGGGATGGCTCGTGTCCTGATATTCCTGTTTCTCTCTTCTCCGCTCATTAGGCATTCAGATTAGTTCCTTTACTCAAGCAGACCTGACTTCAGGAAGTGTTCAGTATGTCCATTCTGGTGAGCCTGGGAAGTACTCGGACGTCTTCAGCTTTGTGCTGTCTGACGGCGTGCATGAGGTAAGAGGTCCCGCCATCCATCCTCGAGTGGGTTTTGATCCCTAGTCTTCTTCATTGAGAGTAACGGGCAGACAGACTGGAGATACGAGATCATTGTGTTCCTCTGTTCTTAGCTACAGTACAGGAGCAGCCCCTGACAGCCATGGGCTTGAGCCCCAGAGGGTTCATGTTAGGGTTCCTGTGGAGTCAGCCGGGCCAAGGGCTGAGGAGAGGGTGGTACTGGGGACGGGCACCGCACCCACCTGTTACTGTTTCAGGTGACACAGACCTTCCACATCACTATCCACCCTGTGGATGAGTCACTGCCCCTTGTGCAGAACCAGGGCATGCGTGTGCAGGAGGGCGTGAGGAAGACCATCACAGAGTTTGAGCTGAAGGCAGTGGATGCAGACACAGAGGTCAGTGGCTTTCCTGCTCTCTCGGGCTGAGCAGAAGTAGGGTTGGGAGCAGGTGCTGCTTTGAGGAGCACCCTAAGAGTTGTGCTCAGTGGTGAGGGGAGTGCAAGCCCCGCTCCCCCAAGTGGTAAAAGCAGAAGACACTTTGGCCTTCTGGGAAATATCAATTAGAAATCAAATTGCTTTTCAATTCAATTCATTCTCACCTCAGCTTGCACATAGCCACTCTCTACATGCTGATTTTATTATGTTTCCTAGAGAATAAGGGGGTGATGCTTTACCCAAAATATGTATTGTCTTTCAGTGGATGTGCACTTTGTGCCCCTCTGAATCACTCTTCTATTTTATCTCTTGCACCCAGACTTTTTTCATGGTTACTGGTCATCACAATTTGAGCAAACTCTAAGAAGAGACTTTGTCCAGAAAAAAAAATGGAATATTTGGGGTGGGGGGCAGCTCTCCTTTCAAGATGTTGCCTGGGTCGAGCATTTAGCATGTGGACTTGATTAGGCTCACATGAAGCTCACCACTGACTTATAGGTCCATGTGCCCCCTTCTATCTGCCCGGGCTTCATTGCATAGCTGTGCCTTCATTGAATGTGCATTGCCTACTGGGCTGTAGACTCCTCTCTATATGCTAAAAGCATAGCTGTGAAGAAAACAGAAAATATTCCACAAATTTACAACTTTTCTGATTGAAGGAAGAAAGGAGGGAGGAAGGCAGGCAGGGAGGGAGAAAGGAAGGGAAAAGTGTAGAAAGAAAAGGGTGGAGGGAGGAAGACAGGGACCAATCAGGCATGGTCAGCATTAAGTGAGTTCGTGATTGGTGGGTGCGCCATTTTAGACCGAGTAATCAGAAAACATCTTTAAGGAAATGCTCTCTGTACCGAGACATCAGTGGAAGAGCAAACTGTGCAGTTACCAGGGAGAATCCACTCTCCAAGCAGAGGACACAGTGCAGAAGCCTCAGGCTCCAGTGCTTTTCAATCCTGAAGCCAGGAGGCTGGAATCTAGTGACCAAGGGGCAAAGAGAATAGGAAGCCCAAGCCTTCCCTCTATCTAGTCCAGCCTGCGCCTTGAGGTTCAAGGACAGCAAATGTACACACTCTGCACTCTGATGAAGGCTCTAAGATGGAAGCCAAATTGAAGGAGAGAGGTGGTATCTCTCACTACCTTCCTTGTATCTATAAAGAAAACGCAGGCTGTATTTGATGGCTTTAGGCTGCTTCCTTTGCCAGCTTCCGGCCACCAAACACTCTGAGCTTGCCTCTCGCTTTTCTCCTGTTGGCAGGCTGAGTCTATCACCTTCAGCATTGTGCAGCCCCCACGCCACGGCACCATCGAGAGAGCTGCCAGGGGGCAACGTTTCCTCCTCACCTCCTCCTTCACTATGGAAGACATCTACCAGAACCGTGTCAGCTACAGCCATGACGGCAGCAACTCCCTCACAGACAGATTTACCTTCACTGTGTCTGATGGGACCAACCCCTTCTTTATCATTGAGGAAGGAGGGAAAGAGGTGAGGGTCAGTGGTGGAGGGAGAGGCCCAGCAGAGCCTGTCAGAGACCGTGTGGGAGTTGTTCCATGTAGTGCAACGCTTAGTTCTTATTCCATTAATGTTAAGTGTATTGGTCCCAGACAAGTACTTTCTGTTATATCTTTATTTTTCATCTATAACATGAACAAAATAATGATTGCTAGCTTTGTATGCTTTATCTAAACACCAAAAGAGACAGTCCTGGTGGAGTGTTTGACACTGTGGGCAACTAGTGAGCCCCCAGCATGACACGGTGATTATTAATATTACTCTTTATTTTTTTATTCTTTTCTTCCATCTGGTATTCCTATAACATCGCCTAGCTCTATATTCTCTTTCTCTTTTTTGGAATAAGACACCTCATTCCAACCAGAGTCACTCAGTCTTGGGGATTTAGAGTGGTTTTGTGTACAGGAGGCACACAAATTTTGAAACCTGGCTCTGCCACTTATTAGCCGAGTGTCTTTGTAAGTCATGTTCCTTTTGAAAACCTCGGTTTCACAATCTGTAAAATGGAGGAGGTACCTCTCCTCCTTGTGTACATTCGGGTCTCTGGCCCGTGGCAGGCCCACAGAAACATCAGAGAATTTGTAGGCACCAGCCTCTATATTCTATACTAAGGGGCCTGGCTGCTTATGTCAAGCAACTTCTAAGACTTAGTTTCTTCAAGATTGAGGAGGAAGGAGCTGGGAAGATGGCTCAAATTGAATGTGTTCTCTGTGTGGTTGTGAGAATCTGCATTTAATCTCCAGAATCCTTGTGAAGAGATGGGCATGGTGGTGTGTGCCTATAATCCTAGTACTAGGGAGGTCAACAAAGACAGGCTCATCCCTGGAGCCAATTTAATTAGCAATCCTCAGGTTCCAGGGAGAAACCCTGCCTTAAAACCACAAGGTATTTAGCTACAGAAAAGCAACACTTGAGGTTGATTCTTGGGTTCTACATGTGCGTGCTTGCACACACACACACACACACACACGTGCACATGTATACACACATATACACAAATGACCTGTGTTCAGACTCCTTATCTACTGCCTTCTGCAGAACTCCACTATTCCACAAACTCCCCCTGAAATAACTGCATCTCTGGCAGAAGGTGGGCTGGGGACACCCCAACCCCCTACACAAGTGTGTCTGGCTCCACAGAAGCAGTGTTGGTGAGCAGTGTGCCCACAGCCTGTTGTACCCCCAGGACAGCAAGAGTCTCGGTCCTGGCCAGTTTCTGTCCTTCACTGTTGGTGGATAATTATATTCCTGGAAGGGAGATCTTCCTGTGTCCTTTAGAGACACAGAAGGTCATCCTCTGCTGCTCATCACAACCGTCGGTGACTCTTGGGATTTCTCTGCCTTGTCTGCATCTGTCCTGTCTGTTCCATGGCAGGCTATCACTTTGTCCTTTCTCTTGCTGTAGCTGCTGCTCCTGGTTAGCTTGACTTTCAAAGGAGAAAAATAAATCAAGACATATCAGCAATGGCTACCCTCTTAAACACCTAAGTGTCAGAGCAAGGCTTCTGTGGGACCACATCATGCTAAAAAATTGAAATTGTGTAAATTGTAGATTGAAAAGCTACTCACTGCCCTGCATTGCAACTGGTACCCACTCAGGGCCCAAAAGCGTGGGTAGGGCTATAGCATGTGTACTGTCTATAGATAGGTCTCTCTCTGTGGGTGGAATTACAATGTAAATTCCCTTTCACCATTTGTTCCCATAAAACCTTTTATTCTTTGTTTCTTCTGCCTCTTACCCACAGAGGGAGCACTGTCCTTAAAACAACCCAGAGCGAAAACAGAGAAAGAAAAGGAAAAGAAAAGCTTCCTGGGCTTAGAAGCTCC
>LOEQ01003080.1:53217-64397 GCA_001685075.1 Bramus lutescens | reverse complement strand
TGTAATGAGGTCTGGTGCCCTCTTCTGACCTGCAGACATACACACAGACAGAATATTGTATACATAATAAATACATATTTTTATTAAAAAAAAGTATCTGTGAAGTGTTTCATCTTAGGAAAGGTTTTTTCTTTCTTTTTAAATTATTTTTTAAGTTAGTGTACAAAGTAATGAGTCTCTACAGCATTTTCATGTTTGTGCCATTCTGCTTTGTTTTGTTTTATACACCCCACTGTCCTGCCCGGCTTCCCTTCTTGGCGGTCCCCTTCTTCTTCCCCCAAAGTTTCACCTTCTGCTTTCGTGTGTGTGAGTTATGTTCCATTGTCCCCTCTTGTTCCCCACCCCCTTTAGGCCTGCTCCTCTCGTGGCACTCTTTTATTCCAAATCTAGCATCATGACATCCCCTGAAGAAGACATAAATGGACCCAGCCACCACGGCACATACTTATAGCCCTAGCTAATCAGGAGCTTGAGGCAGGAGGATTTCTTGAGCTCAGAAGTCCAAGCAATACTGGATAACCCCATATTAACACACACACACACACACACACACACACACGCACATGTGAAAACCAACTTCTACAGCATTGACACCCTTGAGGTTAAGCGGAGACACCCTTGCTTTTCGTTTCTGGGTCCATGCTGGACTCCCCATGTCAATCATCACTCTCTCTGAGGACTCATGTCAGTTGTGGTAAGAGGTAGAAGCTAAGCTTCACAGCCTACGCTTCGTCTCTGACACGTGCAGGGATTCCAGCGGCTTAGGGACAGCGTCTAGGAAGCTCCAGTGTTGGTAATGAGTGTTTTTCTGGCTTCCCCTATAGATTATGACTGCAGCACCTCAACAGTTCCACGTGGACATCCTCCCGGTGGATGATGGCACCCCTAGAATTGTCACAAACCTGGGTCTGCAGTGGCTGGAGTATATGGATGGCAAGGTAAGTCCTTCAGGGTCCTCGCTGGGATGGAGCTACCCATCACTGAGTGTCTGCTGTTGAATACACCAGATTTCACCAGAAAGTCCAGAGTGAGGAACTTTATTTTAAACAAAAGACACAGAAATTGAATGCGTTATTTCCACTTCTATTCTGTTGGCAGGAAATCGGTCAGATGAGCACAGATGTTTCACGGGAGGCTGGGAAATTGTGTCTCGAGCTGGGCAGGCAGGTGCTCAGCTAAAACTATTAACTTCTAAGAGGGGAGAATGTACTCTAAGGAACATTAAATGCTTGCCCTAGATAGAAAGGAGCAGATATCTTTGTCAGCGATTGTCCTCAGAGGAGTCCTCCTTCGGAGACCTCCATCTCCTGGTTGCCAGCAGGCCCTTCTAAGGTACATCCCATCATCTGGAAGTGCTAGAAACTCAGCACTAACTCCGCATCAGCACCAGCACAAGCACATCTCTTCCTCTTTCAGAGCTTTGATTAGTGATGTTCATCTTTGCCATGCCTTTATCATCCTCATGGATTGATGATGGGATGTGAGGGTGCTTAGCTATTGAACTGTTGGGTTTCTTAAAATGAATACAGTAGGGTTGAATAAATGGCTTTGTCATTAAAGAGCATGAGGATGTAAGTTCAGATTCCCAGCTCCCATGTGAAAAACCAGGCACACTGGTGCATGTGTATAACCTCAGTGCCGGAGGCACAGAGGCAAGCGGATCTCTGGAGCTCAATGGAAAGCCATCCTAATCTAACTGGTCCAGGTTCAGGAAGGGATTGTTCCACAAACCAAGGTGAAGAACAATAAAGGAAGACACCTGACATGGATCTCTGGCATCCACATGTATACATGTGTGCACGTGTGTACACGAGTGTGCATGCACACACACACACACACACTGGTATAAATTCTTCTTACACACTCTGACTTTTTCTCAATATTCAACTAGAGTTAGGTCTACTTCCCATCCCTCCTTTATTCTGATAACAGTTATTAATGTTTCCAGTGGCCAGGTACAGTAGCACATTGCTGTAATCTGAGCACTTGGGAGGCCGATCTAGAAGAATTTCAGTTAGAGGAAAGTCTACAGTCCATAACGAGACCCTGTGTGGCTAAATAAATGTATAGTGAAGTCACCAAATACTTCTAGTTTATGAAATCTAAAAGTTAATGTCCTGCCCTTATCTGTTTAAACCCACTAACAAATAATATTGCTCGCCGCTCTTTCTTTCCGTGGCCTTCAGATCTCACCCTGTGTTGACTGGGTAAATGGGTAAAGAAATTAAGCTTAGCTAGTATATTTGAGCAGTATCAGGGGACAGTATATTTATCCTAATCAACCTCAGGATTTTCAGCGATTCTCCTAAGGTATAAGGCTTAGCCATTATATCATTCCTGCCAGGTTCCAATCTTCTTTCAAAGCCAAACTAAAGTCTCCTGCTTTTATTTCCACAAGACTCTTGCCCCATTGACCTCACCCAGGAGCCTTTCTTTGTGAAAACTTCCAGAGCAGAGGCTGGCATAGTTTCCATTCTTACACAGTTTTCTGCGCAGTAAATGCGCTCAGTAAATCACTGTGCAACCGAATTAAATCTGAATCAAAGGATCTTGCTCCAGCTTAATTCCCACCTCAGGAATTAAATTTAATGGGTTTCTATTCCAGGCAACCAACCTGATCACCAAGAAGGAACTGCTGACCATGGACCCGGATACAGAGGACTCGCAGCTTGTCTATGAGATCACCATGGGCCCGATGCACGGTTACGTGGAGAACAAGCTGCAGCCAGGCCGAGCCACAGCCACCTTTACCCAGGGTGGGTTCTTAGGAGCCTAGAGAGGGGCCATGCTCAACTGCTGCTCTCCCATGTCTTTGTCGCGGTCACTTCCAGCTACTTTTGCAAATGGACCATCTAGTGTCTAACCACCCCCTTGTACATCTTGCTCTTCCCGGGTTACTTCCAGTCACTCTGAACCAGAGAGCTTCATCTTCACCATGCCCCCTGCCCTCAGGTTTCTAGGTGTTCTGGAAATGACATGTGGGACTGCTCGGTTTCCTTATAAGACAAACAACAAACGGACTGCCAGCCCGAAAGATTTGTGATCTAAGACGTTTATTGTTTTATTTTCCAAGGCCGATGGAATTTACTTTTAAACATCTTCAGCCAAGAAGTTAAAGTCTGCTTTATAAGTGTATAAGTTGCTCGACAGAAATAGTTTCCTTTTGGAATAACATAAAGCAGATCGTTCTGTAGTTCTGCATAAGCTCGTCACTGCTCCTCTTTGGGGACGGCTGTGATTAGGCACTCTCTGCGGGTGACACTGTTCTTTAAGGTCCATGCTCTGTTTTCCCTTCCCAGCCCATTCTCAGTCATGTAGAGCTGTGTCTTGTGTGTGAGCCGCTGCTGTCAGCCAGGCTTTGCCTGTCAGCACACGCCTTCCCACACAGGGGATGGGGTCAAGGCTTGTCTCTGTCAGCTTTCAGATTTGCCCTTCAACACCCCACAGACACTGTCTTGAGTGCTTTCTGTCCAGACTCCAAGATTCTCCTTTTCTATGAGCATAAAGGGGCTCTCTGTAAGATAGGTATTTGGACATGAAACTGTAAGATTTTGCTTTAAAACTAGGACAAATATTTTGTTTTTAAGGCTACTATACTTTTTAGAGTCTTGAAAATCAGTCCCTCTAGCCCATTAGAAGAGTAGACTAGACTCGATATGTTGGCCTGGGACCTATGAGACTGTCTTTACACTTCCACGTTATTTCACCGTGCATTCTGGAACTTTTTTTTTTCTCACAGAGGATGTGAACTTGGGGGTGATTCGTTATGTGTTGCATGAGGAGAAAATCCAGAAAGTAATGGATAGTTTTCAGTTTCTGGTGAAAGACAGTAAACCCAATGTGGTCAGCGACAATATCTTCCATATCCAGTGGTCTCTCATCAGCTTCAAATATACCAGGTACAGCTTTTTATTGTGTACTGTGTAGTGAGAAATAAATCAAGCAAGTAGAAGAAATTGGGATGAAATACTATAGAAGGCAGGTCCATTGTTTTTGATGGCGGTGGCGTCAGTGGTGGTGGTGGTGTTGGTAGATGGTGGTTGTGATGCTAGTGATAATAATCATTAAAATAATTGCTTGAAATCTTTATTGGATGATATAATGTGCATACCAGGTACAGTGCTGTGTTCTCAACATAATTCATCCTATTTGCTTGCAACGTGCAATTCTGAGATTCTCTTCCTGTCCGCACAGTAGCAAAGCAGCAGAGGTGGGGAAAGGCTCAATTCCTCACCTTTAGTCATGTGGCTCACAAGCAGTAAGACAAGATCTTAAACCCAGTAATCTTTTAAAAAGTAATTCATTTATTTTTATCTTAGGAGCATTGATCGGTGTTTTGCCTCCATGTGTGTCTGTGTGAGAGTGTTCCCTTGGAACCAGCGTTCTGGAATTACAGACAGTTGTAAGGTGCCATGTGGGTGCTGGGAATTAACCCCAGGTCCTCTGAAAGAGCAGCCAGTGTTTTAACCACTGAGCCCTCTCTCCAGCCCTAAGCCTAGCGATCTTCACCATCCTCTTTCAATGCTTCTTTTGAACTCTTTTGTTCTTATCTTCAAGTTCTAGAAGATAATCCAATAGAATTTGTAGGAAAAACAGAAAACAAACCTTTAGGTCGTTTTTCCAAGGTTTCTCTGAACTTCATAGAACTGTCCATCACATATGCAGATTGAGATGCTTGCCTCATCCAGTTATAGAGGAAATCCAGGAGCCGTCATTTGATAATAGTGGTGGACAAACATGGTGCTGCTTTTCTAAGTTAAACTAGGGTTCTTATTCTAGAGTAAACAATTTTTAAATTACCATTTCAGAGAGTCACTATTCTAAGGTATCAATTTCTTGACAGATAGGACAACTAAACTTGCTTCTAGGAGGCTGAGACATAACTTCCCCACTCTTGGACATACTCAGAATAATTAGAATCAATTGTAAAATCTGTCATATTTTGAGATTTGCTTTTAATTACCTCTTGATTATATTACCTCTGAAATTAAACAAGTTGAGTAAACGACATCTTTTGTTAGCAAGCCTCTAATTCTAATGGACTGAGCTGCCCAGTGAACTGATAGTGTAGGCCCCTCTCTCAAAGGCATTGTGCCTAAAACATCCAGTGAGACACACAACAGGCTGAATGGCTGTCCTTATTGATGAAATTAGAAACCTAGTTCACTGCTGTTCTCCCCTGGCTTTTCCAAACCTACTCATTGTGAATTAAGATCTTGAGAACTAGCCCTTGACACATCCAATACAAATCTCCGTGTTAGGCTGAGACCCTTCCCTGCCCAGGCTCGCACATCATAAAACTCTTGTCTAGAAATCTTTGTCCTCTGAGCTCAAGCTCAGGCACCACCCCAGCTCAATTGCAGGCATCCTTCAGATCTGGCTCAGTGAGTCTCTACTGAAGCTGTCCCTTACAACCATCCACACAACTTCATCCTTAAGAACCCCCTGGCCTTTTCTGATTACTCTTGCCACTTGGAAGAGGTTCTTTGTCGCCTCCCCAGGCTCTGAGTTCTCAAGTTTGTAACTCCTGTTATAATGTTCTGGGTTACTCCAGTCTCCTCCACAGTGAGTAGGTGGCATTCTTTAACCCCAGTATCCTTGTTCATAGGGGCTGTGACTGTCCCTCGTAAGCATCTTCTATTAATTTATGTAACTTTTGAAAGCACTAAACTGCCTGTCCTCAGAAATGCCTGAGTCCTGGGACCAAATAGCACAGTGAGTGGTCTCCTTATAGCCCCAAGACAGATTTCTGGAGCGTGACTTTTATGTGTCCCTAGCTACAACATCAGTGAGAAGGCCGGGTCTGTCAGTGTCATGGTACAGAGGACTGGGAACCTGAACCAGTATGCCATCGTTCTGTGTCGCACCGAACAAGGCACAGCCAGCTCCAGCTCCAGGGTCAGCTCTCATCCTGGACAGCAGGACTACATGGAGTATGCTGGTCAGGTAGGTGTGGAGAGGACCACTCATTCCTCTGCATGGTTGCAGGTAACGGTGGTGCCTTCTTCTTACCCACCTCCCTTCTCGCCTGCATCCTCCTCAAGAAATTCCCTCATACACCCTTCCCATAGAACTTTGTTCTTCAGTCTGGCTGCTCTCCCCTGAAGAATCTGCCAGGGCTTACATCATCATCTGGCTTCTAGGTGCTTACATTTTACCTCATGGCAGGACCTCATCAAGGTATGACGTCCCCACTCAGCTCTTGGTGCCCTCCCTTCTCTTCCTGGAGGTATGGGAGGGAGTCATAAGCAAACCACTTTGTGAGTTCTCGGGATAGATTAGGTGAGAGGTGATGAATTGGGGAGCTTCAAAGAGTAAAATTGATGGGATTGAGCGTTGGACTGCAGAGAGGGTCAGAGGGCAGCATGGGTGATGCTGCCCTGGCTATGAGAGGATGGCCAGGAAGAGCAAGTTTGACAACGTTTCGTGCTGGGATTTTTGGCTTAGGCATGTTGAGTATCAGTTGCCTTGAGCTTGGGCTACAGAGAAATTTTCAAGTCATCTCTTTTACCTTGAGGGTGGTGGTGAGAAAGAAAAGGGAGATGAGGAATGAGGAGGTTGGGTAGGGGTAGAAGTCAATGGTGAGTGCACACAGCACAAATGAGGGCTGAGGGTGGAGTGAGCTCCTTTTCGCCTACAGGCACAGTGCTCGTACTTCATGGGTCTTTATTCCAGTTTTTCCAAGTCAACTTCACATTAGGAGTTAAAGTCTCTGTAGAACAAAGTGGACTATGTCCTTTCTCGACGTTCAGGTATCAGCCAGACTAAGTGAAAGCCTTTTATGGCAATGAGGATGTAGGAAAGAACCAGAGAGGGTAAGGAGTCTTCAACAAAGGGATGTCACATTTTTCAAGAAAAGACAAAGGTCTGTCGGTGTGTTCCAGATCTTAAACAGAAATCTAATAGTGTTTTGTTTTCTTGGGGGCATTTTGAAACACAGATTAGCAAGAACTCAGTTTGATCAGCTGGTTTGATATCCACTAATGATTTTGACAGATTTAAATTAGGTATTCTTCAGATTTGGGTGCCCTTAGAGACTTCTGACTAGTTCTTATACTGCTTCTTATTTTAACTGCCTCAGTTTACACAAACTATTCTGTTTAAAGGGCTGATCCTTGTTTTTATTTATTTTCCCTCTGTTTTGTTTCTCTCTCTTCGACTTCCTTCTCTTTTTCATTCATTCATGCAAGGCAAGGGTATAATGTTACATTTACAGCTATGTGCACACAAAATAAGTTCTCTGTGTTGTACACTTAACTGCTGTGTTAAGTGACATTTTAGGGACTCAAACTCAGTGATTCAGTGCAACAAGATTCTCTTGTTAATTTTTAATTATATGCATAATATAGTCAAGGCAGTGGTGATGTATTTGTGTGTAATGCTTTAAAATATCTTAACACTTTTATCATATAGTTTTCTTTAGTCTTCACAATAATAGCTTAGAAGAAATATCATTATAAACTAAGTACCCAATGTTCATAAACTGACATAATTTTACCTTGGGGGGGGGATCAGCACCTGAAACTCAACTTTCTTACTCTGAAAGTAGAGCTCTTTCTGCTTAAGCTTGGCCCAATTAGAAAGAACACTGAGCAGCCATATAATAATTGTTAATAAAAAGAACACCATTAACTGTCACCCATTTCTCTAGTCACCTGTGGTAAGACAGCTCTTTGACCGCCATGTTCTTATACAATAAACTAGCCCTAGTTGCGCAGGAAGAACAGGAGAGGTGACTAATAATGTGGGCAGGACAGGGGAGTGGTGGATAGAACAACCCAAAGGTACCATGCAGTTCTTTGCCAGATCAAGTTGGGTGCTCTTTTCTCGCAATGCCCCCGAGGAACTGAACCAGGGAACACACCACACGATTAACCTCCTTTTGTTTCCTTGTGACAGGTGCAGTTCGATGAACGAGAGGACACAAAGTCCTGCACCATTGTCATCAACGATGATGACGTGTTTGAGAATTTTGAGAGTTTCACTGTGGAGCTCAGCATGCCAGCCTATGCCTTGCTAGGCGAGTTCACCCAGGCGAAGGTCATTATCAATGACACTGAGGATGAGCCCACCCTAGAGTTTGATAAGAAGACCTACCGAGTCAACGAGAACGCTGGGTTTCTCTTTGCACCAATTGAAAGAAAAGGTCTGTTGTTGCTGAAGGTGACAAGGAGCTATAATAATAACTAATGCCCGTTGAGCTCTTCTGTGTGCCGAGAGCTCAGGTTTCATATCAACTTGTGTGTATTTTTTCCTATATGAGCCCACTGACCCCCAGAACAGCTGTAATGTTGAGTCTGTCTGTATTGAGCATTACCAGAAGGCCTCCCTTCTCAGGGCATGTAGTTAGAGCTCCATTTGTTCTTGAAGGCCATGGAAAGACTAGTTAGATTTCGCCTTGCATTATTCATTAACTTAGTCTTTTTAATCAATCACCCATTCCATAAAAGATTTATCAACTGTGGTCAAAGAGAGAGGTTATATTTGTATAAATCTCAGGTTTTGGGTGGCAGAAAATATACTCAAAGATTTCCCTACCTAGATGTTAAGTATAATGTTCCAATGAAAAATATACTCCCTTTGGGAAATAAAGGGCAATTTCTTAAGGCCAGGCGTTCCAAACAGAGATTTTATGGGTTTATGATTGTGTAATCCTGACACTTTAAAACACACAGGCATGGATTCCCCTTTCAAGACCAGGTGAATGCAAATGACGATGTTGGGTTTCGGTATCAAATCTGCTGACTGGGTGTTAGTGAAATAAACACTGTGGGTTGCACAAAACCTCAGCAAACACCGTTGCAAGACACGCAAGCACCATTGATTGCTCTGGGCCACCACGCCAGGCCTGCAGCAGGCTGTCTGTCACCAAGGGATGTGACAGCACTAATGAGCAAGGCCGTTTGTATCTTTATATTCTTTTATATTGTTTTGTATTGTTTCATCTTTCCTTTTTTCAAACAAGCTTGTTTCTCTCGGGGAATTAAAGTGCAGAAGTTTCCCCAGAGAGGCAGTGAACTGTTCTCAACTCCCTTCCTTCAGGACACAATTACTTTGCTACTTAAAGTACCAAATATGCCTCTTATCTTTCCACCCGCTGTGGTCTTAGATGGTGGGCAATGAGTCTTGTGAATCAACAGAGCACAAAATTTACAGAATAGGAAATCCATTCCAGGTTATTTGGGGTAGTGTCTGGGGTATATTAAATCCTCAAGTGGTTTATACCACAGGCTTAATAGAAACTGCAGTTCAGGAAGGTTGCCTGTCAGATTTGAGCAGAAATAGTGATGGAATGTGTCAGAGGGAAAAGCTCATTAAGTTGCTAGAAATGTTCAAATGTGAGAAGCACTCACTCCCATGCTCCGACTCTCTCGCGTGTGCGTTGCAGGAGACTCAAGCAGCATTGTGTCTGCCGTTTGCTACACAGTCCCCAAATCGGCTATGGGAAGTAGTCTCTACGCTTTGGAATCAGGTTCCGATTTCAAGTCCAGAGGGCGGTCTGCAGAGAGTCGTGTGATATTCGGACCCGGTGTCACCATGTCCACATGTGATGTCATGGTCATTGATGACAGCGAGTATGAAGAGGAAGAGGAGTTTGAGATCGCCCTGGCTGATGCTTCTGACAATGCCCGCATTGGAAGGCTGGCAATGGCCAAGGTGCTCATTAGTGGTCCCAATGATGCCTCGACTGTCTCCCTGGGCAACACAGCTTTCACGATCAGTGAGGATGCAGGTAATTGGGAGTCTCTCTGGGTTTCTAGGAACCCTCTCCTGATCCTTCTTGCCAGTCCAGGTTCCTGTTTAACAATGTCCTAAAGACGTGGAGAATGTCATTTCTTAGTGGCGCTATTGTTGGTCTTGAACAACAGGCCATCAAGACCAGCAATGGAAGGTAGTGAAAATAGAGATTTCTACCCACTTCGCTTGCTCTTCTGGATAATGGTAGAGAAGTAACTGGCATGGAGCTTCATGGTCTGGTCTGACTTTGTGGCCCAGAGGGATGATATGGCCCTAATTATTCTGGCTTATGAAGTGGAGTGATGTGAATCCTTGAGGATGTAAATAGTTATTCAGTGTACTGTCAACTGCCGAAACAAGCTTCCAAGTTTCAGTGACTTAACACGTGGATCATTATCATTTCTATGTCAGCGCAAAGGAAGTTGCTGGTAAATTTCTTCTATACACTGTTTTAGAGCCCAGGCCCTTCCCTTCTTGTGGCTTTTAAGAGTCTCGAAGTCTATCACGTGCCACTGGCAGAGGGAGACAGCAACTGTATTGAAAATCAAAGCCTTCTAACTCTTTGAAGGGATTCTGAGCCATGTTGGGAACTAACACTTCTAAAGATTTAGTATGTGTGTCTCTGTTCGTATGTGTTTGCATGCACATGCTTGCACACACATGTGTGCATGCACACAATGCATACACAGGTTTGCAGGTCCCTCCGAGCTCAGGGATGACATCAGATCCTCTATGCAAGCAGCAAGCTCGCTTAACTACCCAGCCATCTTTCCAGTTCCCGGGACTAATATTTTTTAATACATAATGAACGCCAAGCATGATGTCATGAGAGCTCTGTGCATTCTTACTCCATCCTCAGTGGATCAGGTAGCATTGCATGGAAAAGCAGATTGAGGCCCAGAGAAGTCAAATAAATTGCCTGAGTTTACTCAACTAGAAACTGGAGAGGGGACTCAGTGCTTAAGAACGCTTACTGCTCTTACAGAGGACCTGGGTTTGGGTCCCAGCACCCACATGGAAGCTCCAGTTCCAGGGGATCCAGTACCCTGTTCTGGTCTCCATGGATACCAATACATGCATACATGTAGACAAAATAATTCATGCAGTTAAAATAAAAACAAGTGGATAAGTTTCTAAAAAATCTTCATGATACAAAAAGATATGTGACTTACATTGAGAATATGTTGTTTGATGGGTGTCTCGATCTCTATGGCTATAATAATTAAATATCTTTAGAGTATTGCACATATGGTGAACCCAAAAGATGAGGCTTGTTCCTAAGATAATAAGCCTATATGGTTTAAGTAATGATGTGTGCACTGCTGGATAAACAAGAAAATCAACCCAGTTAAAACATTTCATTAAGAACATGCAGCCCCAGGTCCCCTGAGCTCATTACTGACTTTTCTAGCTGAGGCTCTCATCTTAAGGTTTTTTTTTTT
>LOEQ01003080.1:39674-53190 GCA_001685075.1 Bramus lutescens | reverse complement strand
TGGCAGGTTATCCTTCAGGTGAATGTGAAACCTGCTCTTTCAGAGGGTTATTTTTTTTCAGTGCCATCCCGCTTGAGACCCTCCTGTGAGTCTCCTTTTGACCTTGGGGTCAAGGAAAGGGAGCTATGATGCCTCTCAGCCCTGCTCAGAGGGGCAGAGGAACATCGCAAAGGTGGCATTAGACAGCCTGGGTGGGAAACCCGCCACTGAGAGATGAGTGTCCTGAGATGCCCTCTGATCTTTTGGTTCAAGGTTGGACATTAAAAACAACCGCTATTACCTTAATCCAGGCACAGTGAAGATTCCAGTTAAACGCCATGGCACCGACCTTTCCACCTTCACATCTGTCTGGTGTGCAACACGACCCTCAGACCCAGCTTCTGCCACTCCAGGAGTTGACTACGTCCCTAGCTCAAGGAAGGTGGAGTTTGGGCCAGGTATCACTGAGCAGGTGAGCACACAGCAGCCAAAGCACCTCAAAGTCAAGAGTCTCATTGTCACTAGTGTATTTTCTTTCCTTCTTCCCTCCCTCCTTCCCTCCGTCCCTTTCTTCCTTCCCTTCCTTCCTTGAAAATAGATTCTTCCCTCATACACTGTATCCTGACCATAGCTGCCTTCCGTCCACTCCTCCCAGCTCACCCTCCTCACCTTCCTTCTCCCCCAGATTCACTCCCCCTCCGTCTCCCATCAGAAAAGAGCAGGCCTCCAAGAGACAGCAACCAAACACAATGAAACAAAATACAATAACACAAGGCAAAAGCCCTCACACCAAAGCTGGGCAAGGTATTATGAAGAAAAAAGTTCCAGGAGCAGGCAGGAGTCAGAAACACACTTGCCCCCACTGTTAGGAGTCCCACGGAAACACCAAGCTAGCAGACACAACACACACACAGAGGATGTGGTGCCGACCCTGCAATCCCTTGCTTGTCCCTTCAATCTCTGTGAGCCCACGTGAACCTGCTTAGTTGATTCAGTTACCGTGGACTCCTGGAGTCCTCCCTCCCCTCTGACTCCTACCGTCCCCCATCTTCCATGGGATTCCTTGAGCTTCAACGGGAGGAACTCAGTGAAGACCTCTACTTTAGACTCTTTCTGCAGAATGTCACTAGTGCAGTTTCTGCCTGCTTCCTGAGTCGCTTCAACATATTAAAATATCACAATATTTCAGTCCTTACTTTCTTTGGAAATAGAGACAAACAGAAGCTGGTGTGATGGTCCTCTCCTCTAAAGCTTATGGCCCGAGTCTGATCCTTGGTCCCCACATGGTAGAAGGCAAAAACCATCACCTGGCACATTGTCCTCTGATCCTACACTTATACCATGGCACACATGCACACACACACACACACACACACACTTTGCACAAATTCATGAAACAATCTTCTTTTGCACCAAATATCCAACAATGCAAGCTTTATTGACATTTTGAGAATGTGATGAGATTATCATTATAAATTTAAATAAAAATAAGCTCACTTTATGACAACAATGATGCCAATGCTGTCATATAATATAATATTATATAATATTAATAATGAGCTTTCTGTGAAGTTTGCTTTGCTCTCTCCTGTAGTACTGCACCTTGACTATCTTGGATGACACTCAATACCCAGTGATTGAAGGACTGGAGACATTTGTGGTTTTCCTCAGCTCAGCACAAGGAGCAGAGCTGACCAAACCCTTTCAGGCTGTCATTGCAATTAATGACACATTCCAAGACGGTAAGAGATTGGGAATACCTACTGCTGCTTTAAAGCATATTTCTATATTTTCTTAATTTCCATGCATGTTACATTGTATCTCATCTGTATTTTCATTCATGAAATCTGTATGTATACATATCCATGTACAAATGCATGCATGTGTGCTTGCATAGACCTGGAGGGGACAACCACTCATGTTGCCAGTACTCTAACGGGTTCAGAGAGATGCGTATTAGGCCTTATATTCAAGAAGCTTGCTGTCTGATGTAGCAGGCTTTACAGAGGTGTGTCGGTTCTGATAGGACTTTAGCCATGGATGATAAAGGAAAGCCTGTCATAAATAGAGAGGTAAGTATAGACAAGTGTGAAATATTCAAAGATGCAGATGTGGGGAACTGGAATGCTGACTTCTCCATTGAACAGGACAGCAGGTGAGGAGAGGTGTGAATGGGAAGCTGCAATGAGTCAGGTCCTGCGGGGCCTTATGTCCTGGCCAAAGGGCTTTGCGATGGAAGCAATACGTGGTTATAAGCAGAAGTGGTGGAAGATGTTTTACGAAAGTTAATCTATTGGCAGTAGTGAAAATAGTGTGCACAAGTGGACAGAAGCAGTGTATGACCAAGACCCAGTCACCACTGAAGACATGACATGCGTGAGAGGGTGAACATGAATGCTGCTTCTCAGTGAGGGAAGTTAGCACTTTCAGAACATCTGGATCCATAGGTGAGTCCAGAGATTAGAGATCAAGCCATAGTTTCCAAGTGAGGCAAGAGGACTCTCAGCAGCAGCTCCAGTGGCTGATGACAGTCAGGGTTGAAAAAAATCCCCCAAAGTAGGAAGAAACATGCCACAGAATAATGTTTAATGTTTTTATTCATCCTTAAATAGTCATGTATGTAGGAGCAAAAACTGCAGAAGGCAAAAGACACTATGAAAAGTTAATCTTCCTCATACTTCTCAATTATCCATGCTCCACCCCCCACCAAAACCAATCATTTGGTGTGCATGGTTCATGAGGAATGTGTGTTTATGTGTGTGTATGTGTATTTACGTACATATATATGTAGCAAATCTTTAAGGTATAACTTACATAAATTACAAAATGTGCACTAGGAGAGTAAAAGAGTTTACAGGCTCTGAAAGCAGACATTGGTACACAAATTACCATGGTAAAGATGCTGAGCAGTCCCCACCCCCTGTAGGGTTGACTCATGCCTTTTGTAGGCAGTCTCTCCCCTAACTGGAGCCCTAGCAATCATGGATCTGCTTCCTGTCCCTGAAATTTTGCTTTTCCCAGAATGTCATATAGATAAATTCTGTAATTCGGCACACAGTAGATTTTATTGCATGTTCATTTATTCTTGGCATGTCTATAATTTATCATATGAACCGGCCAGACTCCAGCAACACATACAATCTTCATTGCACTCTGAGGAACACAGAAAAGTTTTTCATTTTTTCCCATTATTTTATTGGTATGTGTTGGAGTTACAATCTTATGAATTTGATATACAAAAAAATGTTTCTGTTCTATTAGGAAGGCTACCACATGTATTTTATATCAAGAATTTACCCCAGAAAAGAAACCCACAAGCATACTTTAGTGATTCGTTGTAGCCAACAGTATTTTCTTAGGTTGGTCACCTCTCTTCCTTGCGGTCACTGGTTATTGTTGAGACCATTCATTGCACACACTTTTGGGTACAGAGATTTTACACACACTATGTCTGACCTTCACAGTAGCCATTCAAGTTGTGACACTGAGATTTGAATAGTGTGTGTAAGACCATGTGAAGAGATGGTGGAGGCAGAGGTAAAAAGTCAGATCTAAGGCATCCTGTTCTGTCTTCTGGTTCCTTGCCCTGCCTTGCTGTCTTTCCCCATGCAACTTTAGCTGGCATCTACCTTCTTGGTGGCAATGTCTGCTCACTGGAGAACTGTATCAAATCAGCCTTTGCCTTCCAGAGGCAACCGCTCACCTTTCTGATGTGATTGCTCACATTTCTGATGCAATCTCGGGTACTTTTCTTTTTTGCTACTGTGCTAAATTTAGGACCCTAAATAATCTAAGGTTTTCTTGATTTTGTTTACCTTGTCTGAAATTAGATTCTAATGTGCATATGAGTATTACTGACAGAAGAGAAAGATCTTGTAGCCTCTGTACCCTGTGCATACAGCTGAGTAGTCCTTACTCATTAACTCCAAAGAATCAGAGGTGGGATTGCTATTAACTCTTCAACTTAACCATTGCCTGAAAAGAGGCCACCACATACCAGGCATTGTTATCACATTCACTTTGTCAATGACCAAAAAGATGAGCAGAATAATAGTGTTGATGGAACATTTTGTGTACCTGAATATGGTGCTCAATATTGTATCAGTAATAGAGAACAGAGTCCTGTGTTTTATTTCCAGATCTAAGACTTACGCAAATAAATATGTTAGTCATGTACAACCAATGTGCTAAGAGAGCTGCTCAGTGATACATGCATTATATCCATTGCAAGCCCACGTGCTTTGGAGAATGCTCTCTTTTTGCATCTATGCACCCCATCCGAAAAAAGAAAGGGCCCCTGCAATCCTGGAAGACCCATCTCCCTGGTCACTGCTTCCTCTTTTCAGGACTGCACTGCCCTGAAAAACAGTTGACAGATGGCATCAATATGTATGAGAGTCCTAAACACAAAGCATGGCCTACACTGCCATCACCATGCACAGCGTGTTCTGCTGCCTTGCATTGTTTCTTGCCAACCTCCTGGTGGCTGGAGCTTTCCGAAAGACAAAGAGGTGTTTATTCATTTATTTTTTTCTGTGCAGACAGAAGTGCCCATGCCTCCAACCTCCAACATATAGGGCTAGAAGTGACCGTGAATATCTTGTCACAGATGGAGAGAGAAGAGTGTTTACAGCTCTGGAAGAATCTGGGGCTGATTAATGCATGAGAAAATATTACCACTTCAGCCCTTAACTTTCTCCTCTAGCATGAGGCATGCCAGGCCAGTCTGAAGCTTTTGACACATGCCAAGAGCAGCACAGCCTTCCTCTTGTTTTGTTCTTCCCATGGCAACACAGCTCTGTTGGTGTCAAACACCTTGCACTGGGTGACAGGCTCCTACATACTTAAGATGTAGTCCTAATTTTTCACTTAAGAGTAGTATCATTTGGGGAGGAATCTTCTGTCTTTTTGTGAGGTCATCATTGATACCAGTAGGCTCAGTTCTGATAATAGGATGGGTTTGTCCTTCCTACATTCAACCCTCCTAAGCTAGAGTCAATTGAAGGCAAACAGACCTTTCTAGGTATGCGCTGGCAGAATGGTGAGCTGCTCCCAGCACCTCTTTCTTTAGGTTTGGGAGCACTCGTGCAGAATGCAACCAAGAGAGTGATGGGAGTATTGGGGATGCTTTCCTACAGCTCTGAACACAAAGTTAATCTCAGGAGGCTTTGACATCTGACTCCTGACACTGTTCGCGGAGAAACTGATAACCCGCAGTCAACCATGCTGGGCTTGGGGAAATGTCTTAATATAGAGCATCACCATGGGCACTGGGGCAGCAGAGAGAAATAATTCCCTAGATGAAGAAGCATGAATCTGGTGGCACGTGCAAATCAAAATATATCCAACCTACCATATTTGATTGACTCCTGTGAACCCTGAGTATCATGTCTGTGTTACCTTTTGAAAGCCAGTCCTCTCAGCCTCCTTTGAGAGGCTCATATTTTTGCTTTGCAAGTTTAAAACCCCAACATTCAGCAAGTCTATGTAATTTGCCTTGTCATGCAGCCAGTATGGAAGATCAAGCCTGTTTCCTCTAATTCCTTTGTTTCTAGCCACCATTCTTTGGGCTCCTTTCTAAAGTCAAAAAGATCATCAGGTTTCAGAGAGCAGCTAACTCCATAGCTTTAGTCACAACTCAGCTACAACCTGTGAAATTCAGTGCGTGTGCGCGCGCACGCACACATATATGTAATAGATAGATGGATGGATAGATAGATAGATAGATAGATAGATAGATAGATAGATAGATAGAGGAATAGATGGATAGATAGATAGTTTAGTCCAAATAAGTTGGACCCATATGGAATTTCCTTGTAGTATTTATTTACTGTTGTTACTAACTTAGGAGAAAAATCTTGATCACTGATTTAACTTTTAAGTAAAACATCTGGCAACAACAACAACAACAACAACAAAACAAAGAAAACTCAAAGCCCCTTAAATGGCTTGAGCCTGTGTTGTTATTTGTTTTGTTTTGCTTTTCATTATTAGCATCTCTATTCATCCCTAATGTCTCAATGACCACAGGACCTGTATGAGGGGCCTTAAATTGTCACCAACCTTGTTTTTTTCTTGTATCCATAGGAAGAAAGTGGGCAAAGTGGCATATTCAAATTATTGTCATATTGGTTTTGTGTGTTACCTGTTTGTACTGGAGTGAGAGCAACAGCCATGCTTGAGGCCCCCTTAGTACTTCTGCTCCGCCATCCTGGCTGGGCTTTAGTGGAGCATCGCTGTGGTTGCTGTGCATTCTGTCTCCCACTGACAAGCCCCCCCCATCTCCCATCCCTTGCCCAGTTCCCAGCATGCAGTTTGCCAAGGATTTGCTTCTGGTGAAGGAGAAGGAGGGTGTCCTGCACATTCCTGTCGTCCGGAGTGGGGACCTGAGCTATGAGTCATCCGTGAGGTGCTACACTCAGAGCCACTCAGCTCAGGTCATGGAGGACTTTGAGGAGAGAAGAGATGCAGACTCTTCCCGGATTACATTCCTGAAAGGGGAGAAGGTAAGTGAGCGCATGGTGACCAGCAGTTACGTTCTTTCCTTAATCTGTCTGTGAAGTAAATTAGATATGATTTAGCTCTTATAGGTCTTTACATATTGATAAAATTGCTAAGAACGCCACCTATTCCACTTGGCTATCTTCTTTGTCTTTGGTTACAGCCAAACAATACAACATTGGTTAATCTGGGAAGCATAGATGGAACCCAGCAGAACCAAATGTAGACCTCTTAGCCTGAAACTATAAGAGAGAAACCTCGCCCAATGTTCCAACAGCAAAAGGAAGTTCTCTGTTGTCAAGGTCTCTGTCCCAGGGCAAATATATCCCAACACAGGAGCAAAGAGGCCTGCACTACACAGCCTCAAGTGTTGTCTTGACAGTGGACATAATAACTATTCATCCTTTCAAATTAAGCTAAAGCAACTCTCAAGGGAGAAACTCATTGTCTCTCATATATAACCGCCTCTGAATCTCATTGTAATCTTAGAGTTGTGACCAAAAGAACTGCACTAACCATTTTCAAGTCTCAGTTTCCATGGCGGAGTCAGGTGTGTGTACCCCTTATTCAAGGCACATAATGCTCCTCCCATGGTTTTTCTGAGTTTCTTATTCTCTTCCTCATCGATTGTGTTTGATCTGTATCTCCTATCTGATTTTTTTTTCTCTCAAAGTGTTTTTGTTTTGTTCTGTTATGGGTCACTTGTTAAGAGTACTTGCTACTCTTCCCAGAGACCTGAATATAGTTCCTCACACACATGTCAGGGAATCACAACTGGCCTTAACTCCACCCTCAAGGGATCCAACTCCCTTTTCTAGCCTCCATGGATTCACACACACACACACACACACACACACACACAAAAAAAAATATATATAATTTCAAGAAATCTTTTTAAACGTTGTTTTTCCTGCATGATCTATTAGTCTATATCTAATCTGGTGCTTCTGTCTTTTGTATAATGCTTCATGTCATGTACCTGCTCTATTTTACTCATGATGCTTGAGAACAGTAAGGAGCCTCAGTGGTCACGCCAAATAGCTTTGTAGCTCATGCCCCCACAAGTCATGTTTAAGTGTCCGTCCTTAGAGGTGTGCACTTCCAGGACCTGAGTGAGAATTTCTTTAGAGATTTATCTTCAGGGACAAACTGCTATCTGCTAGGAGGTGCACACACTACATTAGATAAGGAATGCTGGAGAAGTTTCCAGAAAATCCCTGGAAATGTGTGAAGACTGTGATCAGTCTGTATCCTCTCCTGCATTAGCATTACTTGTCCTTTCTGGTTTTGCACTATAATAAAAAATAAAGCTAGATGTCATTCTGCTTTGTGTTTCTCTGCTACTGTTTTACGTGACCACTTAGTGGGTATCTTGGTTAGCATTTCTACTGCTGTTGTGCCATGACCCGCAGCAATTTGGAGAGAAAAGGGTTTACTTCATCTTACAGCTTACAGTTCATTATCCAGGGAAGTTAAGGCAGGAATTGATGCAAAGGTTGTGGAGGAATAATGATTCCTGGCTTGCTTTTCACGACTTGCTCATCCTGCTTTCTTATACCAGCCAGGACCACCTGCCCAGAGTTGACACCATCCTCAGTGAAGACGATACTTCACAGGCTTGCCTATTGGCCAGTCTTATGGAGGTATTTTCTCAACTGAGAGACCCTCTTTCCAAATTACTTTAATTTGTAACAAGTTGACCAAAAAACCTGGCTAGTGCAGTTGATCCCATCAGCTCGACACACAAACACATCATTATTCAACTAGAACCTTTCCTTTGTTGATAAGATGGCAATATTAATATCAAAATATAAAATATTCTTTTAAAAGTCCCACATTCTTAAGAATTGAAACACTTTAAAAATTCAAGCCTTTTAAAACATCCAAGGTCTCTTTCAAAGTTCAGTTTCTGCAAGATATGCAAAGTTTCTCGATAATTTCAGTGTCGAATGTCAAAATTAAAGATAGGTCAAATACTTTTCTTACTCCAAAAGGGAAAAAACAGGACACAGCTACAGTCAGAACAAAGACCCTAATTCCACAGTGTGAAAAGTTCTGCGCTTCACATCTGAGACACACTCACAGCCCTCTGAGCCACCAAGGGCCTTGAGAGTGGCGCTTCTCTCCCGTCCACGGCACACACAGCTTGTCTTCTAGGCTCAGGCCAGCTCCATTCCAAAGCTGGTGCTGTCCTTGGCAGTCACCCCATGACATTGGCATCTCTAAAATGTTAGCATCACCACTGTGACGGCTGCACCTTCCCCAAAAGTCTTGCCTGGTCTCCCTTCTGGGCTCTGACCAACGTCTTTCCACTTGTACTGCGGTTGAGATTGCATCTTCACCAGTGGGTTCTCCT
Organism: Bramus lutescens; assembly: GCA_001685075.1. Taxonomy (NCBI): domain Eukaryota; kingdom Metazoa; phylum Chordata; class Mammalia; order Rodentia; family Cricetidae; genus Bramus; species Bramus lutescens. The sequence goes on along the minus strand of LOEQ01003080.1, from coordinate 44,354 downwards.
GGCCTCTCACGGTGTCAAGCTTGGATGCTGTGCATGACCCTTTCAAAACCAGCACTGCCTGGGAGACTCTCGTGCCTTCCATGTTCATTCGCCAGCACAAAGGCCAGCCTTAGCTCCTCTGGACCACAGCTTCGTGTGCTGACCCTGAGGAAACATTTCCAAAGATCTCACCTCAGTGATGCTGGTCTTTCTTAGTCACAGCTCATTCTTTGGCCCTAGCTGGCCAGTATCAGTTGCGCCAGGAAAGCCAAGGTTTTATCTTAGTGATTCTGAATTCAAAATATCACATAAATGGCTTTGCTAAGTAGAGTCTCCCCTCCCCTCTGAAGCTTAGCAAGCAAGGCCTCTATCATCTACCCTGCTCTTGGTATTGCCTTCTGTGTTCTCAGAGAAATAGCTTGTTAAGCTCTGAGCACTCAATGGCTCTTCTAGCCCAAAGTTCCAAAGTCTTTCCACAGTTCTCCCAAAACTCATGGTCAGGTCTGTCACATCAATACCCCACTTCTGGTTCCAGCTTCTTTGTTAGGGTTTTCTATTGATGTGCTACAACACCACGACCCAAACCAACTTTAACCATTTTTTTTACTTATCCCAAATTTTTATTTGTGTTATAATAAATATTAAATTTCCATGATATAGTTGAATTTTATCAATTTAGAAATCACTGTGATAGGGGCTGGAACGATGGCTCAGCAGTTAAGAGCACTGGCTGCTCTCTCAGAGGACCTAGGTTCGAGTCTCAGTACCCATGCGGCAGCTCACAACTGTCTGTAACTCAAGTTCCAGTGGATCCAGCTCTCTTACCAGACATACATGTAGGCCAAACACTAATGCACATAGATATTTAAAAATAAAACAAACTACTTAAAAAGGAAATTACTATGATAATATAAAATTAGAAGCAAGGATGTGTTCTAATATAATTTATGATAATGCTATAGTTTAGTGGCTATAAAGACATAGGGATATTTGCTAAGTCCAAATTTTAAACTACATATAGGAACATTTCTTTCTCATCTACTTTTGCATTTATATGAGTGTACAAAAGAAAATAAAAAAAAAACATTTCTTGTCCCTTCTCCTGCTGTTTTCTTTAACTCCTAAATTCAAGAAATAATAATTTAAATGAGATTCTTAAGTGGTTTAGACTGTCTTTTTAATCTGTAACTTCAATTTTAATTTTTTATGGCTATAGACCTCCTTTTTTAAAATCTTTTTAAAATTAGCCGTAATGTTCCTAGCTGAACAGAAGTGTCCCATTTTGATGTAACCAAATATATCAAAGTCTTGTTAATCCTTTGACCCTTAGCCTGAGAAGATGTGGCCTGCTACAGAGTTCTTCCTACTGTGCTCATCTTCACTACAAAAATGAAATACAAAGCCACAAAGAGTCGTGACTCAGAGGCTGGTGCCAGGTTTGGGAATTTTGTTAGTGGCAAGTTTGAATCTGAGTGTAGGGGCGTGGACAAACACTGTCGATGCGTTCTTGAGCCCTAAGTCTGCGCATCTGCATTTGTTTTCAGCTCAAAAAAAAAATCCACTGCCTACCCCAAGAAATAATAGCTTTTCATTTAATAGAAGAGATTAAATAGACCGCACGCTACCCACTCTACAATCCGTGATAATTCCTCAGTGCACTCAAGATTAAAAAGTCACTACTGAATTCATATATTCTATAATGAATTCTTACTGTAGGAATGATGTTGTAGGGAAGAGTTCATTCTTGAGGAATGTGAAACGATATTGAGAAGCCACATACAGATGTTCACGGGGAAGTCTTACCATTTAGCGTGATTTGAGAAGTATGGTTTAGAACTCCTTCCTGCCCACACACAGCCTGTGAAAGACAGTTGGGTAGTAAATTTAAAATGGTCAGGCAATGATATCCCACATTCCATCACATGAATCTATTGCTGAGGCTGCTATATGTAAAAAATATATATATATTATTTGGGTTTTTTTCTCAGAAACATGGTCCTCAGTGGAAAATATTCAGTTTGAGAAATACTTGGTTTCCTCCCTCCACCAAGAACTTGGGTTCTGTTCCCAGGTTTCCATCCTCTAGTGCTCAGACGAGATGCTATTTGGTAGAAAATGTAAAATTTTCTTCAGCATTTCAAGTTATGGTTAGCTTAAGATGCTGTCTTTCTAAATTCCTTAAGAAGTTATTCTGTTTTCACAAAAGAAAGGGAGTTTATTTGACCTCCAGGATGAAGAGCCTTATGCCGATTCCCATCATTAGACTTTATAATGTCTTCAAATGTCTTTATAACGTGTTCAAATGTCTTCATTCTCCTAGATATCATGTGGGAAGCACACCAGTATTTGTAGATGTGTTTTGGTGGGCTGTTATTGTATTGGCTTGGTTTTCATAACTTCATCACCAAAGAGTTCAAGTGGCTTGGAATGTCTTTATAATACAAGCCTTACAATATAGGTACATCCTACTCAGGCACAAGCCGCAAGACTTAAAATTTCATTGTATACATGAAACTGTTAAGATGCTTTTGAGTTTGTGCCAATTCTCTCTACAAAGAGAGAAAGGTATCATCTAAGGAAACTACCTATCACAGGTCTCCTCCTACAAGGCTGAGTATGTCATGTGTGTTGGTCATAGGTGAAGAACTGCACTGTCTACATCCATGATGACTCCATGTTTGAGCCTGAGGAACAGTTCAGGGTCCATCTTGGCCATCCTCTCGGGAATCACTGGAGTGGAGCCAGAGTCGGGAAGATCAGTGTGGCCACTGTCACCATATCCAACGACGAAGATGGTAATAGCAGGCATGCCTTTTAGCTCTCTGAGGTTGCTAGGACTTGAACTGAGGGCTTATGAATAATATTAGTGTTTTGAAAGGGAAAGAGCCAGAAAAGTGCCTACGGATGACAACCTCTGAATATTTTTATTGAATGCTTGTAACAAAGAGTCACCTTCTGTGGGGCCCCTGGAAGTTCACAGGAGCCCTCATTCTCACTATTCTCTACATTGTCAAAGGCAGAGAACAGATACGGTTCAAAGCTAGATCTTAAAGCAGAAAACAAAAACCATTTAAGTTGCTCCAGGTCTGGAAGGGGACTGGAAATACAAGCAGGCATAATTGAGAACTGATCCGAAACAGTGCTGTCTTCCTGGTAAAGTCTGATTTCCGATTGACTCTTCACACTGACAGAAACAAACAACCTTAAATTTTAACATCAAGTGACCAGCAAAGTGACCAGACGCCCAAGGAAAACAGTACCTGTTTTAGAGTCAAAACATCATCACTTTTATGAAAATTGAAGATGGTTTTAACAGGCAAATACGTAATACAAACCCTGTCTTTCACTTAATGTTTATTGTACTTGTTAAGCATGTTGTGTTACCTTGTTTCACTTGGCTCTGGCAATAATCCCTGAAGTAGATGTGAAAAAGCAGAGCACTTAATTTGCATCTTAGGTACAAGCTCTAAGCAGCAACACTGGATGAGAACCTTGATTTTTGCTGGATTCTAGTATCTGCATTCTTAACTACTCTGAGAGTGGTAAACCTCCTAGGGTCCTAATGAAAAGTCAGGAGCCATCTGGGACATCAATAAGGAAAGCTGGCCTCGGGGCTGGGAAGATAGTTCAGGTGGTAAAGTGCTTGACCCCCAAGCGTAAGGGTCAAAACATGAATTCAGTACCCAACATCCACATAAAAAGCCAGACCTATTTATACTTCCAGTGCTGGGACGTGAAAGCAGGATAAGCAAGCCCTGGGGTTTTCAGCATTCCTTGCCCAGTTGGTAAGCCCCAGATCCCAATGAGAGATCCTGCCCCAGAAAGAAAGTAGATGGCTATTGAATAACATCCCTTGAGTTGACATCTTGCCTCTACATGCACACCACACACACACACACAGAGAGAGAGAGAGAGAGAGAGAGAGAGAGAGAGNTAGTCCTTTATACAAGGTTCAACCCCCAAGGTGAACCTTTCTCAGACCCGAAGAAAACACAATGAACAAGACTCAGCAAGGCTGAGGCTGTGAGGCTGGAAGGTGGCTCAGCGGGTAAGAGCAAGGGCTGCTCTTGCAGACAGCTAGAGTTCAATTGCCAGCAGCCACTTTAAGCAGCTCACAGCTGCCTGTAATTCCAGCCACAAGGGACCCGATGCTTGTTTCTGAACGCCCTGGGCATCTGCACAGTGTATACATATACATGAATACAGATGAAAGAAAAGGATTCAAAAGGTAACAAACTCAGCCCGTACAGCAGTGTTCCAAAGTTTCAAAGACCCTCTCACCTAAAACTATAAAGTCACCATGAAACTTTCTGGAAAACAGAAAAAACAGAGATGAGAAACTTCTCAAATATTCTGTAATGGGCTAAGATGATTATAAAATTAAAAACTGCTCTCTATTTTCCCATCATTTTATCTTCTTTCCTGGCACCATTTTGTCATGAAATTTGAATTCATGGGATAAAAATGAATATTATTACTAATCAATTTCCAGCAACAATAGTGTCTCAGACATTGTGTCAAGAAAGCTTGTGCTCCTAAGCTAACTATACTGACTGAAATAAATATTGAGATCTTAGGAAAAGCTAGCATAGGGAAGATCAAAACACTGAGACAGGGGCTGGAGAGATAGCTCAGAGGTTAAGAGCGTTGCCTGCTCTTCCAAAGGTCCCGAGTTCAATTCCCAGCAACCACATGGTGGCT
>LOEQ01003080.1:0-14606 GCA_001685075.1 Bramus lutescens | reverse complement strand
AAAGAAAGAAAGAAAGAACATGAGACCATCTCAGATGCTGTTCAAAAAACAGTTCCCATATTAGGATTCTTGCCAACTCAGTCTTCAGTATTTTTGTACGGACTTTGTGTACCTAGAATAGTCGGTCCTTTCTCCCTCCCCCAAATATTCTGATGAATGCTTGTTCGTGTTTTAGGAGAGAACTCAAAGATCACCTCTCCTTAAACCCTTCCACACCTCTCCCGGAACAGACTCTAGCCTGGCTGGTCCCACCCTCATTTAACATAAACTGTTTTCCTCTGTTGTAGCAGGTGATGTACAGCATTGTACATGCTCTTTGAGTGAGCTGTCAAGCCAAAGTCCTCTGCATCTCTCTGAATCCTCCTGTCTTCACTTCCTGCAATCTTGGTGACTTTCAACAGCTCCGCCCCTCAGTGCCTCAGTTTCCTCAGCTAGAAGGCTGTCAGCACCCCCATGAGTTTCACTGCCTGAGAAAAATTTAGTACAGCAAACAGTGGATTTGATAAATGTTACCAATCAATGGGATTAAACTCTTTGCTCTCACTTCTGCCCTCTCATTTGCAACTCACTTACCTCTGTATCCCATGTGCGCAGCTGAGTGGTTGGTAATATAACAAATGCTCCAGTAATCTTAATGAATTAGAGGAGCAGTAAACAGTAAATGTGTATTTCCGGGACTCTTGGAATCAGAGCTCTTCATAGAAGAAGCGCTTTTGATTCTGAAGACGTATGGCAAATCTTCTCTGCCCTTGACACATCTTCCTCTTTAACCTCGGAGTCCAATCTGGTTGTTGTCTTTCTTCCGATCTTTGCAGGGCAGATCCTCTATGGCCGAGTCCTTTGGAACCCAGAACAAAGCCTTCACTCTGCTTACAAGCTGCAGCTGGAGAAAGTCTATCTCTGCACTGGCAAGGACGGCTACGTGCCTTTCTTTGACCCTACGGGGACAATCTACAATGAAGGGCCACAGTATGGATGCATTCAGCCAAACAAACACTTGAAGCACAGATTCCTCCTGCTGGTAGGCTCTCCGTCAATGTTAATGCCAAGGAGCCATAGTGAGCCAATGTCTCGGCTGTGAATTCCGATAAGAGCACAGCGTTTTCTCTGTATTTCTTTTTATTGTTTTCTCTCTCTGATCAGTCACCTAGTACATGGCCAGTTTACTGGCTATGGTGGGTTGCATACATGCTGTTGCTGACATTCCAGGAAGAGGAAAGTCTAAGCCAGTGTTTCTTCAAGTGTGGCTCAAAGGCCCTGAGTGGCCCTCACACTCCTAAGAGTCTGCAAGATTGAAATTGCCCTCCTTGTACTACAATGGTGCCACCTTTGCACGCTCATGTTCTCACCAGAAGGTGTATTAGTATGAGTTCAAAGTCCATGTTGTCCTTGGGGATTGGAGAGATGGTTCAGTGGTTAAGAACATGTACTAGTCTAACAGAGGACCCAGTTTGATTCTCAGGACCCACATCAGGAAGCTCACAACCCCCAGGGGATCTAATGCCCTCTTCTGGCAAATGTCCTCTCCTCAAGCATTCACTTACATGTGTACATACATACCCACCCACCGCGCGCGCGCACACACACACACACACACACAGACACACACGCATGCACGCATGCACACTAACTAACTAACTAAATAGAAGAAGGAGGAGGTTTTGAAGGCTATCCAGGGAATGGAGAGCTGACTCAGTCAGTAAAGTGCTGTCTGTGTCAGTCTGAGGTCCTGACTTTGATTCTCAGACCACACAGAAGGAGTGGTCACTTATCCCAGCACAGGGAAGACAGGGACAGGAGGATCCCTGTAGGTCACTAGCCACCAATCTAACCAGCCACTGAGATCCAATTTCAGTGAAAAACCCATCTCAAAAATAAGGTGAGGAAATGATATGCCCAAAATCAATGTCAGGCATCATCCACACACAAGCACACACTCCAAAACAAGCATGTCGCTGCCACACGCAATTCGTCTGTCTGTCGGTCTGTCTACCAGTCTCCCTCAATTATCTGAAAAATGTTGTCAATGGACGCATCTTTTTGCCCACTGATAGCTGTGTTTTAAGCTAGATTTTCTTCATATATCAGTTAAGATAGTTTTTATCACAACTGACTGAATACAAAAGCAGTTGTGAATCTCAAAAAAACCAGGGTCTCTTTGGGAACAAAGGTGAATGTGGGCATATTTCACTAAAAACCAAATCTGACTTAGGTTAGCATATAATGAACTTTTCATTGTAAATTTAAAATGAATTACTACAAGAGTGTTTTATTTAATTGTTCAGGTTTAATTTTAAATATAGTAAATATTGATAGAAGGAAATCACATAAATAAACGTTCTTTGAGGTCTTTCTTTGCTTTTAACAACGGAAAGGGTCCTAAAGCCAAATAGTTTGAGAACTGCTGGGCTGCTGGGCATGTCCAGCCTTTAGACATGAAAATGAATTCATGTACAAGACTCTTGTCAATGGCTTCACAGATGACTAACAACAGAAAAACAACAACAAAAAATTAAGTTTGTAATTTTGTTTTGATCCACATTCATAGTTGTCCTTGGCCACACATGGCCTCTGAGACACAGGTTAAATAGAACTTATCAGAATCTCCCCTTGGTAGTGTTCAGAGGCAGCACCTACTTCGGTGAGAAGTGAGCACACACTTCTCACCCAACCCAGAGAAGCAGGTAGAACATCCTCCCCTTCTCAGTATTGCCACTCACATGCCCCGCCTCTTCCTCTTTCCCACCCTAGGACCGCAGCCAGCCGGAGGTCACTGACAAGTACTTCCACGATGTGCCTTTTGAGGCCCACTTTGCTTCTGAGTTGCCAGAGTTCCATGTGGTCAGTAGCATGCCAGGTGTGGATGGATTCACCCTCAAAGTAGATGCCCTCTATAAGGTGACCGCCAGTTTCTTTTGATAACTCTCTTGCCATGAGGCCTTTTTCTTTGTTATCAAATCTATCATTCACTCCCAAGTTTTCCCTATCCCAAGCAGACCAAAGCAAGGATAAAATCCTTTGATTTGCATTTGCGCATCTGTCATTGTCTATCAGTGCATGGGCTGCTCTGATTCTTCGTGAATTCTTTTGAATTTCTAGCGTTGGGGCAGTCAGGTGAACCATCAGATTTCATAGGCCTTTGGAAAACACCGAACAAAGTCACAATGTCTAAGTTAGGGGGACACATATGACTAGTATCACATAGGAAAGAGAGCACCTAAGCAACAAACCAGACCTTTCAAGATCAGATTTTGCACTTTCTTTTTTCTGTCTCCAAGTGGTTATCCATGCCTTTGGATTTCAGGGTTTCTTAACTGCTTTTTTGAAGTTATTTCAAAGCCATGAAGTGTTCCCAGGCAAGCAGCTGAGGAGGCAATAAAGTTCTCGATGGTCCTCCTCTGAGGGGTGATCTAGAAAGTATTCGAGTTCTATAATTTTTGTCATGAATCTGTATATTATGTTTAGAATTGTTTAGTGAAAATTTGTTGACTGACTTCATTTTAACTATCAGTAAATAGTAAGTTAGCGTAAGGAGCAGTTGAAGGGCACAGAGAATAAATGTGGTAGTTAATGCTATTATTATAGTATTATTTCACTGCTATTAATAAGGACCAATAACCCATAAGCATAAACTAAAGAGACCGGGACAAATAAATTCTTAGGCTATTCCACATGAGTCGGGACACTGAAAAGAATGTTTATAGCTGCCCCGAGATCACCCTAATCTGAAATAAAACAGAATCCCTGGTGCTTGATTTAGTTCCCTGTATCTTGGAACATGGAGCATCCCTTGGCAACCCTTAATTGGGACCATTTCTCTGCCCAGCCCTGTCACAGCAGGTGTCTTCACTTCCTCCCTCTGAATGCTCTCAGATAATACGTCTGGTCTCCCTGCCTCTCTCTGCAGGTGGAAGCAGGGCACCAGTGGTATCTCCAGGTGATCTATGTCATTGGCCCCGACAGCATCTCGAGGCCCCGGGTCCAGCGCTCTCTCACAGCTTCTCAGAGACGCCACCGAAGGGACCTGGTGGACCCACGTGGCTGGTTGTCTCTTGATGAGTCCCTCATCTATGACAACGAAGGAGACCAAGTCAAGAACGGCACCAACATGAAGTCCCTGAACCTAGAGATGCAGGAGGCTATTGTAGCTGCCTCCCTGTCCCACACTGGAGCATCGATTGGCAGTGCCCTGGCTGCTATTATGCTTCTCCTTCTGCTGTTGCTGGTGGCCTGTTTCATCACCAGAAAATGCCAGACACAGAAGAAGAAGCAGCCCCCAGAGGACACTCTGGAGGAATATCCCCTGAATACCAAGGTGGACGTAGCCAAGAGAAGTGCAGACAAGGTGGAGAAGAATGTCACCAGACAGTACTGCACCGTGCGCAATGTCAACATCCTGAGCGACAGTGAGGGCTCGTATACATTCAAAGGTGCTAAAGTGAAAAAGATGAATCTGGAAGTCAGAGTCCACAACAATTTACAGGACGGAACAGAGGTTTAACGAGAAGACCCATGTATAATTTTTTTCTAAACTCATTTTGATAAAACGGAGAAATACTGGTATTTTTATAATCCTTCAGATAAAAAAAAGGGAAAGTTAGCTTTGAGTGGTGAACAGCACACATTGCATGCATAGAACTCACAACTGAGCTACCTCATGAAATAGAACCACCGAGACCCCCAGAGTAATGGACTAGAGCTAGCTATGCGCACAGGTCCCCGCAACAGTCTCAGTGGCTGCACAGTGTGACGCTGTAAGGCTGGGCATAGAAGTACTTTAGGATTAGGACAGACACTGGACTCTTAGCTTTACTGGCCAAATCAAGAGCGCTGGACACAGTGTGGGTAGCAGATATCTGAGCATACAGAGCCTTTGGTTTCCTCCTTCACCCCCAGCTTTCTACTGTGTGAGCTTTTCTGGATTTCTAGGCAGCAGAGTACAGCCTGCTGACAGATTCCATTAAGAATTCTAATCGGCACCACTCAGACATTTGGGCATTGTTTGCACTTGATGTCCTGTGCATCCTGCTCTCTAAGTACACTTGGCTTCTCTAGAGGTCTTTTTGAACGGAGGATCTCAACATGCTTTAGACTGCAGTGCATGTCAGTGCATACTTAAAATCAGGGAGGGCTCAAGTCAGGGCCCTGAAGAGTGCTGCAAAATACCACAGTCTTGGTGTGCCAGAGATGCTTTTAAAAACCAGCTACATTTCTCCCACTTCCCCATGCCTTCTGTGGTGCAGCAATGCAACAGGAACCCATGTGCTTTGGGTTTTTAGTTTTGTGAGTGTTTCTGGAAAGTAAATAAATCATTTGAATAAGCAAGTTCACTAGAAGCTGGAGTGAAGCCAGAGTTTACAGATATAAATGGGGCCAATTTGCTGTGTGTCACACAGTGCATAGAGGCACTGTCCCTGGCACAATAGTTCTGGGACTTCTCTCTGCGGTTCTTTTCTGGTAGCTCAGGCACTTAATTTCCCCATATCAGTCCATGACAAGGCCATAGATCTGTGGCTTTTACATAGCATAGTGTTCAAACACCAACTTGAATATTCTGTGTGTGGTGTGCACAGAACTTGCCTTTTTTTCCTTTTCATTTCTACCTTACTGGCCAAACATTAGGCGTGCACATTGTGTTTTCAACCAGAGGCACAGTCCCATGAGCCAGCAGTGAGTACTGTTCAGGCATATGGCACATCCTATCACTGAGCAAATCACATAGCATCCGCATTGTGCGGTATTTGTATGGAAACGACCCAAACTCTTTGAGACCATTCCAGACTCCTCCCAAAATCAAGAAAGAGTGAGACATGAGAAATGGACAGACCACTCTGCAGCCCCCAAGCTTGAGCACAGAGCCTGTGTGAGCCACACCTCATTCTTCAGCAGTGCCTTGCCCATTACCAGCATGCCCAGGATGTTTGCTGAGTGGGGCAAATGGATGGTGTGACGGGTGAGTGACAGCGAGTAGATGCAGGACAGAGATGAGCAAGTCTGCTGGCAGTGTTACAGGCATGTAGAAGTTCTCTCTGTTGTACTTGGATTGGGAAATAGTCCTCCAACAGGGAGAGTGGGGGGAGGGAGCACATTTTTAGGTGGGCCTGACTGGTGGTGGTCCCGAGGAGGCAGGAAGAGAAAAGACTGCGATCATGTGTGAGCTGTGTGCTGGCATCTAGAACAGATTAGGGGGGAAGCCGATTTCACGTTCTGAGGGTAGTGTGGTGTGTTCAGGAGAGTGTGTGTGGGACTGAGCCCAGACGGACGCTCCTGGCTGCTCAGGTGCTGCTGCAAACTAGCTTTCATAATTCAGGGCAGAAATTCTGAAATAGCCTCAAGAATCTGGAATTGATACCCATCTCATGTGGCAAAGCTAATGAGCCAGGCACTAAATGTCCAGGACAACCCAGAGGGCTAGAGCATGGACAGGGAGCCCGTCATCTGTAGAGCAGCTTCCCATCCCCACTTGGCCCATTACTGCTCACACGTCCCAGTGGCAGGATGTTCACACACTAGAGGAGCAAATTCCCATGGGCTCCTATGTGCTGCTCACACACACCTTTCTTCACAGCCGGTGGGGAAGGGGAACGAACCCAGAAGCCTTCAGGTGCAAGGTGGGGAGTGACAGAGACAGCCTGTGCATGCCCACAGGACGTGTGCGTGGTTAACTCTTGAAGGAAAAGTTCCTGAGATAGCCCTGCCTCCCTGCCTCACCACTCTAGACATTTATTAGGAGCCAGCTCTTCTCTAGTAGATGCCACTTTTTACACAGGGAGTGTTGAGAAGTGCGAGGCTGAGATTTGCCCCATGGATGTTGAACTGTTCATTTCATTTGTGTTTTCTATTTCATCTTTGGGGTTGGATAGTTTGATGACTATTGCGGATTCTATTTCGGTGAAAGCTCCGCTTTCCACGTTTCTTACTTATTCACTAATGCCTTGTGTGTGCTTTACTAACCTTTTATATCGTACCTTCAGGTGGGAAGGCATGGAAAAACTCTCAGCAGGATTGCTCCTTGCTGTCAGATGCTGGCTGGGAAGGTCAAAAGAAACAATTGTCAGTACTGTTTTTCTGCCTTGCCTGCCCCCTTATTGTACCAGGGTCTTCTGAAAGCTCCTGCAGATTCCCTCCCTTTGGATAGGAAATTGTGTGGGGAAGCATTTGCACAGTCTTAACAATCACTCCCAGTCTCCTGTAGGTATTTGTTACCCCTGGTTAATTCTCACCTGCTCAGACTGAGGAAAACATTTGTGGTGCTGTCAACCTGAGTTCTTGACCCTCAAGTGATTTTTGTTTAATTTCCAGTATGAATTTGTGTCTTATGAATTTCTGATTTCTCCAATAGCATATGAAACTATATAAATTTGTATCAATAATAAATGGCAGCCTGATTGTCTGTTGTTTGTTTACTCTGTTCTTTTTCCATTATTCATCTGGTTAGTATAGACTGCACTGAGATGGCACAACATTCTGCAACTCGAGGCTTTTTTTTTAAAGAGCAAAACTAAACTAGTATTGAATCTGAAACATATTGACCTTGCTAAGAGCAAGAGGCTGAATAAATTCATGTTCTCAGATCTAGCTTTGCTTTTGCAATCAGAACAAAGAGAAATAACTTAATTTCCATGCGAATCCAGTAGGATGAATGCTGTCACTGAATCTTCTCAAGATCTCTGATATAGTGTGAGGATGGCTGTGCCCTTTCTGTTGCATAAGCAAAAGCTTGCTGAGTACCCCAAATACCCGGGAGGTGGTTGAATCTTCAAACAAGGGTTTACTGGCTCTTGAAGGACGCAATGGCAGAGACAGAATGGAACTGAGCCCAAGCAATTTTGGCATTCTGCAAGCCTGCGCATTTGTGTGTCTTTACCCTCTGATAATATGAAAAACTGCCAAGGACAGCAACCAGCATGGCTCTGTTGGCACATTTGCAAACTTAGCAAGACCTGAAAGCTCAGCACACTTTCATAAAACCCAGGGAAGGGATGCCATATCCAAGCCCTTAAGTTATCAATGACCCCGGGGCCTAACGATCTTCATATCTTCACAGTGTCCCATTGTCACCCTTTGCCTAGCAGCAGACTCAGCTCTAGGGTCCATGTCTGTGGATCATATGGAGGAACAGGTCCAGGAACCAGTTTCTAAACTTTTGTGATTGGCTACAAAAATGCTTCTGAGATCTGCAATTTCATCACCGTAATGTTTAGGAATTGTGAGTGACAGAATATTCATTTCGATTTAGAATTTAAAATGGTTTATATGATTTTTAAGTGGAAAACTGATGAAGGAAATAATATCTAGACTATCTTACTATGTTCAGACACATGAGACTGAGGGCTTTATAGGTCATGAGAAGTCCATGATATAGTCCACTTAATTTCGGGATACCAGAGTGTCTTTTATAGATGCTTCCCCAAAATGAGCTGGAGAGAACTCTTACAAGAGCTAATCAGAAATGGTGCCTTGAATAAATAGCCCAGTCACAGTCTAGGGACAAGGTCAAATGATGTATTGAGTATGTCTGGAAAACAACCAAGTACCGTGAACCAGTCAGGATTTCCACCTTGACCTCATAACAACTCTGAGGCCGGTGTCCTGGATAATTGTCTTTGAAAATTTTAAATGAACACCAGAAACTCAAGGCCTTAACAAGGAGAAGAATTGCTTAAAATTGGCCTCAGACTCTTATCACCTGATTGGATGCTTGTATCGAAAGAGTCCCATCGCTTGGTTAATATAATATGACAGAACCATGCAGCAAGCTCTTCTTTAAAAGCTGGCAGAAGTTTCATCCTTAGGTCTGTTTCGGCTAAAATCTATCAGGTTCTAGAACTAGTCAACAAGTGATAAGAGTTTATTAGGATCCAACTTCTGGGACAATTTCCAAAAGTTGTTCAAGATATTCCCTCAAACATCCCACTGAGAAATGTTTCAGAAATCAAGCAATGCTTGCAACCAATAGCTCCAGGAAACTGAAAGACATCGAGTGTTCTGGTTTCTTCAGCTGCAACTGGCCACTGAAGTGAGAGAAGCTTCTAGTGATCAGACCCTGCCTTGTGATCTCGGGCACAGGCCCTGTTGGAAGGCCTCTCTTCTACGGTTTCTGTTCTTTCAAGTTTCGAATAATCCCTTCCCTCTCTTGCCCACGTGGAGACAGCAAGGATTTCATACTCCTCCCAGTTCTCAAGAACTTCATGATGCCAGGAGGGAGGGGGGCATGGTAACACCACCCATACTTCTGTAAACACTCTCTGTATTAAGCTCTTTCATTCAAACCCTTTGGGTACACCACATCTCTTCTACTTGAACTCATGTAGTCTTTAAACTCTATGTCATTCAGCTGCAGTTTGTTTTTAACAGAGTGCAAACACGTGAGCTCAAACCAAGTATCTCTGAAATTTGCCATTCCAATTAGTATTTAACCACTGACTCATAGAGCCACTAGAAGTCTTACATGCAGCATGTATAAGCTTTTGTTACTATCTACCCCAACATACCATCATCATTTTTCTAAATGCAGAGCTGGAGAGAAATGAATAAGAGCACAATTTCATACCATATTTTTACCACACAAGTGCAAGACGCATGAGTACTCTCAAGAGCCCTTTAACATTAGCAAGTGGTTTCTTTTGAATACCTTCCTATTTCCAGTGCTGAAGTGCTGTGGGACAATGGTCTGTACCCTGTCACTTGTATTTTAAATAAATGCTGATTGGCCTAGTAGCTCAGGCTTCTTATTAACTCTTATAACTTATATTAGCCCATAATTCTTGTCAGTGTTAGCCATGTGGCTTGGTCCATTTTTTGGTGAGGCAGTCAACCTCTTGCTTGCTTTGTGTCTGGCTTCCTCTGTCTCTGGGTGACAACTGCAGACTGAAACGTCCCTCTTCCCAGAATTCTTGCTGCCCCGCCTCTACTTCCTGCCTGGTCACCTCACCTATGCTTCCTGCCTGGCTACTGGCCAATCAGCATTTATTTAAAATGCAAGTGACAGGGTACAGACCATTGTCCCACAGCACTGGGGACTGAACTATGCACAGGGAAGTGCTGCAGTCCCATCACTACTTTGAATGCTTGTTTCCTTTGTTTTTAACTTACTGCACTCACTTGTTACCTATTCCGGTTTTACTTATATTTTAAAGTCTTTTATTAATTCCTAGAGAATGGTATAAATTGTGTTTTGGTCATATACACCTTCTCTTCCCCAACTCCTTGCAGATCCATCACCCCCAATTCTTTACCATACGACGTTGCGCTGTTTTTGTTCTTTTATACCCATCAAGTCCAATTTCTTCCACTTATGTATTCTCAAGTATGTGGCCATCCAATGGAGTTTGGGGCCACAGTCTTTAAGAAAATTCACTCTCTCTTCCTGTGGAAGTTTGAATAGATTTGGCCCCATAGATGCATGTGTTTGAATGCTTGCCCCATAGGGAGTGACACTATTAGGAGGTGTGGCCTTGTTGGAGGAAATACGTCACTGTGGAGACAGGCTTTGGGGTCTTATATGCTCAACCCATGCCCTGTGTGACAGTTCACTTCCTGTCACCTGTGGATCAAGATGAGAACTCTCAGCTACCTGTCTACATCTGCCTCCATGTGCATGTTACCATGCTTCCTTCCATGATAATGGACTAAACCTCTGAACTGTAAGCCAGCCCCATTTAAATATTTTCCTTTATAAGAGTTGCCATGGTCATGGTGTCTAAACCCTAAGACACTTTCCCAACAGCTATAAATTACCAATAGCTCCTCGGTGAGACATGAAACTCTTGCCCACCTTCCCTCTCTGTGCTGGAATTTTGTCTTGAGCTTACACAGGTCTTGTGCTGTCATAACTGTCATATGTTGTGTCCAGAAAACACTTTCATGGTTCCCATCCACCAACTCTGACTTTTACATTCTTTTGCTCCTTCTTGGGCAATGACTCCTGAGCCTTGTGGGAAAAGGGTATGGTACAGATGCCCCATTTAGGGCTGAACACTCCACAACCCCTTATTATCTGCATCTTTATCAGTTCTGGGTCTTCGTGCTCATCAGCATCCCCTGCAAAAAGAAGTTTCTCTAATGAGGTTGAGAAACGCGTTAGTCTGTGAGTGTGTGATGGCTTGAGAATGGCCCACCTAGGCTCATTTTTTTGAATGCTTGGTCCCCAATTGGTGGAACCGTTTCAGAAGGAGTAAGTGATATGACCTTGTTGGAGAGAAGGTGTACGGCTTGGAGAAGGCTTTGAAGTTTTAAAAGACTCATTCCCAGTGTCTGTCTCTGCCTCATGGTTGTGTCTCAAGATGTGAGCTCTCAGTTACTGCTCCAGCAGCACGCTTGCCTGTCTGATTCCATGCTCCACGCCATGACCGGCCTGGACTCTAACCTTGTTTTTTTATGGTCTTTTGAGACGAGGTTTCTCTGTAGCTTTTGGAGCCTGTCCTGGAACTAGCTCTTGTAGACCATGCTGGCCTTGAACTCATAGAGATCTGCTTGCCTCTGCCTCCTGAGTCCTGGGATTAAAGGCATGTGCCTCCACTGCCCAGCTGAGTCTAACCTTCTGAAACTATAAATCCCAAACAAACTCTTCTCTATTGCTTTGATCATGGTGTCTTACTGCAGAAATAGAAAACTAACTAAGATAACAATAAATCAGTAGGAATTGGCTTAATACTGTGTCTCTTTAGCAGCCAGAGTACTAGGTCCCCTCCTAAGTCCTATGACCTGCTCAACCACACAGTTCGGGCCCTGATAACATGGATTCCATCTTTGGAGCAGGTCTCAAATTTGACACTCATGCCATTAGCACACTAATGGGAGCATTCAGTTGGGCTAGTTTTTATCGAGGCTCACAGGGTTCAGATTGACATGGGGGGGGACTAGCTAACACTAAAAACCTCATTTAAAAAGTCACACGAAAACCTATTACTAACTGTGTTTGCAGCTAATGCTGCACTGCCAGCACAAAAGAAAGAGAAGCTGCTACAGCAGAAGCTTCCTTGAATACAAAACCATACATATGTTTGATTGGAGTTCCCCAGATAAGAAGAAGACAATGTCCCTGTTAGATGCTATGGACTAACAAACAAACAAACAAACAAACAAAAAAACCCACCTCAGTGCTCAGTTACCTCTTTTGGAATGGTTGGCCAGTGAGGTCCCAAATATTACAAAATATCACAGGCTATTTGCCCTTGTTCTTGGTTACCCTCCAGAACCTAAAAGTAAACCCTACTGCTGAAGACAATAGGCATGAGTCATAGAACATGGAAAGTAAGCTGTACTGACCTGGAAACTTTATCGCTAATGGCTGGCTTCCATGGTACTGGGAGGCACTATGCATGCTACCAGAGGAGAAAAGGAATCATTAATCTTGTATTTTTAAATGGAGTTTCCCCGTGTAGCTCAGATTGGTCTCAAACTTTTAGGCTCAAATCACCCTCCTTCCTTAACCGCCCTTGTATATGAGACTACATACACATACCATAGCACCAGACTTCAACTTAATTTATTTTTAATAACTTCTGTGTTGCAGGGAGAGGCTGCTTATTTGTCCTGGCCACCCAGCTAGCTTAGCCTTGAAATAACCACATAGAAATTGTATTAATTAAATCACTGGTTGGCCCATTAGCTCTAGCCTCTTATTGGCTAACTCTCGCATCTTCATTTAGCCCATTTCTATTAATTTGTATATTGCCACGTGGCAGTGGCTTACCGGAAAAGAGTCTAACCAGCGTCCGTCTCTGGCGGAGGATCCATGTCTTCTTTGACTCTGTCCTTCTTCATCCTAGCATTCAGTTCTGTTTTCCCCGCCTACCTAAGTTCTGCCCTATCAAAAGGCCAAGGCAGTTTCTTTATTCATTAACCAATGAAAGCAACACATAAACAGAAGGAACTCCTACACCACTTCTGTGTTTAACAATTATGACATCCCTGAAAACTCAGTCATTGATTTTTATAGACTTCTGACATACAATATCACAGGATAAGTATTCTCAATCCAAAAGGGAGGAATAGGGTTATAGTAAGGAAGAATAAGACCAAAGCAAGAGAGGAACCCAGCATGGCAAATACTGAGCAAATCTTCCAACTCCATGTCTGACCTTTGGGGCTCATGGTGGAAGTAGCGGTACCTCTCCAGCTATACTGCCTGCAGCACATATTGCCTTTCTCTTGAGCCAGCCCTGTTCTGCTTCTGAAGCTTTACTCAGTGGATGTGCCCCGATTCTACATCTACAACATCCTAGGGGCTGCACTGCAACTCAAGCTTCACCTATGCAGCTTCCCACAGAGGCCTTTCAGGATATTTGCAGGGACTCTGAGCTCATTACACATCACTTGACCTCAGGAACTCTCTAGAATCATGGCACAAGATTTGTCTGACCCCCTCAGCCTTGCATATTTCACGCCTGCAAAACTAGTACGTCATGGGTACACTGATAAATTCTGCTGCCAGGTCAAGATTGAGACTGGCACCCTTAGACACTGGCCTTTGTTTACTGGTCCTGGGGAAATACTTCCTTATACCATTGTTTTTTTTTTTTTCTTAGCAGGTGAGCCCTCCAGAGGCAGGGTTTAGGCTGTATATTGGAAGTATATAAAACTCAATTCATAAGTTTTCAGGGATGTAATAGTTGTTAGAAAACAAACAGTAGTTGTTAAAAAATAAATTAAGTTGAAGCCTGGCACAGCGATATAGTGTGTGTTTAGACTTCATTGTAGACCTGACTGAGCAGAGTGTCCCGTAGACATTACACAGCCTGAATGTTAACCTGAATAAAGCGTCCCCCACTAGACAAATTAGCCTGTTATTAACGCAGCCTTGCTCAAGTTCTTAGGACACAGGCCAGGCCAAGTGTAGCCAAGTTCTTTGCCAGAATGTCACACGAATGTTCCCTTGCCCAGGACCATATAGAGTCCTTGGTCCCCTCTGAGGCCTCATGAGCAGCACTCCCATTTCTCTCATCTTTGTCCTCTGAGTTCCCATCACAGTGGTCCAGAAAATTCTCCTCACAGCACTCTGAGACTTGCACACTTTCCCAAGCCACTCCAGCGAAACACTTGCAAAAGTCTAAGAGCCACACGGTCAGGTTTACTCAGTGACAACACTACCCTTAGTTCCAGTTTTCTATATTAGTTACTTTTCTCATTGTTGGGATAATGCCAGAGAGCACCTTAAGGAAGGCAGGGCTTTTTTTGGCTCAGTTGTGTCTGCAGTCAGGAAGAAGAAGGCAATGAATAATGGTTCTAGGCTTGCTTCTCCCTCTTATTCAGTCTTGTCCCTCGGCTCATGGGATGGTGCTGATCTACATTTAAGGAGTGTCGTAGTTAGGGTTTCTATTACTGTGAAGAGACACCAAGACCACAGCAACTCTTATAAACAAAAACAGTTAACTGAGGCACTCGCTTACAGTTTTAGAGGTTCAGTCCATTATCGTCAGGATGGTAAATATGTGGCGTGCAAGCAGATTTAGTGCTGGAGCTGACAGTCCTACATTTTGACTCAAAGGCAACAGGAAGTTGACTGACTGTCACACTGAGGGAAGCCTGAGAAAAGGAGACCTCAAAATCTGCTCCCACAGTGACACACTTCCTCCAACAAGGCCACACCTCCTAATAGTGCC
>LOEQ01003079.1:194410-211908 GCA_001685075.1 Bramus lutescens | reverse complement strand
GCTGGGTTCTGGTGTTATCTTGTTGTTTTTCAGATTGTTGGAGGAATTCTTGCATTGGTGCCTGCCCATGTCTTCCTTCAAATCTCTCCAATGGATCTTCTGGTATAGCATCAGGGCCCCTTGCTGACCAGGGCTAGCTTGCTGCCTGCAGGCTTAGTGAAACAAAGGAACTCCGGCCTGGTTGCACTCATCACCCAGTCCCAGCCTAAAAACAGGCTGAGCTGGGGGATCTTCTGGCCCCAAAGATGGGAAGGGGAGCCTCCGTGCTAGCTGGGATGGGATAGGAAGAGAAAGGTAGTAGCTGGGCAGAGAAGCTCCTGCAGAATGAGCAGAGAGGTTAGGGGGTTGAAGAATGTTTGTGCTCCCTTTCTGTGGCTTCTGCTGGCTGGTCAGGAATACACTCACCCCTCCAATGGATCTTCTGGTACAGGATCAGTGCCCCATGCTGGCCAGGGACCTTGCAGACAAAAGGAGTAAATTTATTCTTGGTCTTGCTATTCAGAATCAGCTCATAACTTTATAACTAGTCACCTGCCAAGAAAACATCTCAATTGTCCAAGAAGCTCACAAAGTACCTGCTATACACACGTTATTAGCATCAGACCTTCAGAGGTTGGGAGGGAACTGGGAGTGGGTACATTCAGTTTGAGAAACTATCTATCTACAAAGCTTATAGGTACTACTCACTTCGACCTTGAATTACATAACCACAGCCTTTTCCCCTCTTTTTTCAAAATGTCCACACTACCTCTCATTACAAAATACTTTTCCCAAACACTTTTTCCAAGTATAGTTCTTAATTTATTATTAAATATTCTCTTGAATACTTACAATTTTACAGAATGATAACTTTTACAGAATGCATAAAAATATAGACCTGGAAAAGAAATTGTTTTATGCACTCTAAAGGAATCACAGTATCCTTGAAATCAGATTAGGCAAGGCACAACAAGTGAAGTACAGACAGTTGGACAAACAGACTCTCCTCCAAAACAGTGCTCTTGCCAACCCAACCACCACTTCCCACATCCTTTTCCAGAGCTTCTTCCATGCATTTTGGCTCCATGAAGCTATTTACAGACAGAGACACAAACAGGGTCTGTGGCTTTAGATGAACTGATCAGTTACCTGATGGGGTTCCTTGAAGCCCAGGTAACAGTGGTTGTATAATGCAGGGACCTAGTCATGGTTTGTCTTTTTTTTTATAGACTGCAAAAACTAGAAGCATACTGGCTGGAAGAGATGAAGTCTACTGAGGAACTATGTTTCTGTGGTTTATTTCCATGCAGGGCTGGGCACACAGATACACGATACAATGGTCACTATGGCATAGTTACCAATGATAAAGAGGGATTCCTAGGCAGACTTTTTGAGGGAACGCTTCATTTGGGGAATGGTGATGGGAAATACATCCTTATATTGTTCTGGGCCATGGGAAGTACATTTTCAATCACATCATAGGTTCTACTAATTTTTTTGAGATAAACTATTTTCAAAATGTATTAAGTCCTTGAACATTTACACTTGGTAGGGTGTTCTTATCAGAATAGATATTTACACAAGCCTTGAAAATCCTGATTAGCTCATTCTTCAAGAGTTATCCTCCATAGAAACACTGGAAAACAAAGTCAGCAAATCATGCTCTGGGCCCCTTTTGGTTTGGTCTACTATGTTTAAGCACATAAGCCATAGGAAAAAAGTGCAGGTCTGCCCTACCATTACTGTTTTTAAAATAAGCTTACTTTTGAAATGAAGATTGATTTTCTCTTAAAATGCTTACTCCTTTACCCACCTGCTATAATATGACTTGACTTTTTATAAGTTATAATATGACTAACTTAGGTAATTTTAAATGCAACTAGAACTTTCAATTCATATTAGATTGTCCTATCTCATAGGTTAGACTATATCATAAGCACTAAAACATTACTTTCAGATTAATATTTAAAAATTATTTGGGCTCTTTCTTCCCAAATCATAATAATTAGCATAGAAGACATCTAATAGATGATTTGAAAATTTGTGATTGTCAAAGATCCCTCCAGAACTTATATTTCTGGTTGACTATTTTATTCTTCAGAGGATTCATCTACACAATCATTTCAATATGACATGAATGAGTACAATATGTTTAAATTATTATTCCATAATCCAAAAGAGCTGTGAGTGAGTGAGTAGTTGCTAAAAGAACAGATAAAGGCATTTTAAATTTCCCCTTTGATGACTGTATTTCCAGTCTTAATGTTTTTGTCTTGAGATCTACATCCAAGGCAAAGCTTTATAGTTTGAGGTACATTTGACTGGTGAAATATTTAAAAAACCATTTCTAGTAATTCTTGGGAAGACTAGACATGATCTAGCAAGATAAGGACACTTTGAGGAATACAAGGCATAATCAAAGCACTGTAAGTGACATCCACATACTTGAACTCTGGAGGCAATCCCAGAAAAGATCTGAACATGAACAATAACCCTGAGCCAGGCAGACCCATCCCAAAGTGATTGATTGAAAGGACTAAGCTCATTTGAATGCAGGAAAATCTGGCATGCAATTTTTCTGAGTGTATTTTAGCTGGGCTCATATATGTGTAGTAAGTTTACATGATACTTTGTAAATGCAACCAGGGGAAATATATAATAACCTTATTCTACCCTAAAGTAAATTAAACCTTGTTATACCTCTCTGGAAAATTAAGTGTCAATCTAGAGGATTTCTAGAAAGTTCTCTAGAATTCTCATTCAGAAAGTCTATAAATAAATAGGTTAAACATTGTTCACATATCTTCAGATACTGTCATTGTATTGCTGAGATTTCATATTAAAGGGAATTATCTCTTAAGCAACCACAAAGCCTCAAGTAAAATCATGCTTTAGGATAAAGACCACAAGAAGCATGATTACCAGACAACTTCTCTCATACATATTCTCTCATTCACTAATAACCATTCATTCATTCATTCATTCTCTTTCTCTCCGCCCCCTTCTCTCCCTTCCCTGTAAGCATGCATATGCATAATCATACAAGCACATAAACACACATATCTGTCCCACCAGCAATAAACTATCTGTCCCCCAAGCAGGGACAGCCACAAAAACAAAATCAAACTGATAATTCACATTTGTGTGAAATCACTCTATAATGTACACAGAGAAAAGCTGGTTTTCAATATCTGTCAACATTTCACTAAGTAGCTACAACTTCAAAAGGAGAAGAAATGCCTTCAAATGCAAGTATGATGGCAGGCTTTAGAAGTTCTTGCTTCCGATTGTGTCCAAAATATCGTATTCTGTAGATTCCAGGCTGTGCAGTATCTGGAATATACCATTCAATTGTTGCATTGCTCAGACCCAGTAGTCCCTTGTGCCAATAAAGCCTGTTAATAGAAAACAAACAAAAATACAACATTGCTCTTTAAAATGTTTGATTTTCATTCTGCACAACAGCCCAGGTCCCCTTCCTACCAGATGACTTCAATCTGCCTGTACAACATTCAACCTGGAGGCCCAGCCTGCAATGTACAACTTATGCCAGGACCTTGCTAGTTCACTCTTTGAACACCCTCCCCAGTCCCGAGATCGACCCAGAGTCCCACATCCAATTCCCCATCCCAGTCCAGTCAGCCACATCCAATCTGACCCCAACCCATAGGCTTTGGAAAGGATGTGTACCAGTCCAAGCTCCCTC
Organism: Bramus lutescens; assembly: GCA_001685075.1. Lineage (NCBI taxonomy): Eukaryota > Metazoa > Chordata > Mammalia > Rodentia > Cricetidae > Bramus > Bramus lutescens. The sequence goes on along the minus strand of LOEQ01003079.1, from coordinate 208,223 downwards.
CTACTACTTGATTTCACCACACCTGCACCATGGACAACTTTCAGGTCGACCCAGCTCACATGTCCTGTGCTCTTTCCCATCCTGCAAGTTGGATTCAATACAGAGACAGAAACACTGACGAGAACTCAAGCTGAAGTGAAGGTGGAGTTTAAAACAACTCAATAATTCAACTAGGAAACTCAAAGGAAAACCAGGCTGGTGGAATGAATCAAACAGGATACAGAATATTAGGACTTAAAGAAATTAGACCACATGAGCAAAGAAGATGAAAAAATAGAAAAAAATAAAACAGGAATGAGCATGAAATAACTGAGGAACACCAGGAAAAGAACACATTTTTAAATTATAGGCATAGATAAAGGTGATGAATTCCAAGTCAATGGATATAACTGATGATCTTCAAATCTTCAACAAGAAAATAGAAGGAAACTTCCCCAAACTAAGGAAAGATACACTCATATAGATACAAGAAGCACAGAGAACAGCAAATAGACAAAACCAGTAAAGAAACTCATTATGACATATCATAGTCAAAATACAAATATAATAAGGAGCAAAGGATGGCTATCGAAAGAACAAGGCAAAAAAACCACAGGTCAAATATAAAGAAAAAAATCATCCACATAAAACTGATTTCTCGGTGGAAACTTTGAAAACTAGGAGAGCTTGTAGCAAGGTATTCCAAGTTCTAAAAGGCCATGACTATCAAGCTAAACTACTATACAAATCTATCTGTTGAGGAAGAAAGAAAAAATTTCCACAATATGAAAAGTCTAAAAGAATTCCTGTCCACTATACCAACCCTAAACAGAGTACCAGAAGCAATACTTCAAATTCAGGAGAGAGATAGCCATAGCCGTCAACTGTCGAGAGTAAAGGAATGAAGCTGTAGCTACTGATACACAAAATACACGCAGCAAAAAGCAACAAATGACTATAATCAACACACACTGTTCAGTGATAGCGTTAAATATTAAAGACCTTAAATCTCCAATCATGAGACACAGGTTAGCTGAACAGATTAAGAAACAAATTCCATCTTTCTGTTGTCTACAAGGAACTTATCTTTAAAGATAAGCACCCCTGCAAAGATGGGAAAAATCATTTACAGGCAAATACAAGCAAGCATTTCTATCCTGTATCTGGCAAAATAGACTTTGAACTTAAACTAATGAGAAGAAATAAATAAGGATACTTCATTCTAATTAAGGGGATAATTAGCCAAAAAGTTATTACAATCTTAAATATATATGCACCTAATTCTAGGCCACACAATTTTTTAAAAAGAAAAATATCATACAATTGGAATTAAAGACACAGATTAACATCCGACAATAGTCAATAATTTTAATATACCACTGTCCCAAATAGAAAGGCCACCTGGACAAAAATAATAGCAGAAAAGCATCAGAATTAAACAATATCACACATCGAAAAGACATAATAAATATCTACAGAATATTTCACCCAAATGCCAAAGAATACACACTCTACTTAGCAGCCCATAGAAGTTTCTACAAAACAGACCAAATCCTGGGACACAAAACAATTCTTAACAAATTCATAAAAACTGAAAACACTTCATGTATCCTTTCTAACCAAAATGCAATAAAACTTAAAATAGATAACCAATAAATCTGTAGTAAGGACACAAATTCATGAAGATTAAACAAGTCATTACTAATCAATGAATGTGTCAAAGAAGAAGAAAAAGAAAAACATTTAAATATCTGGAACTAATAGAAAATGAAAACACAACACGACAAAAGCTCTAAGACACAGTAAAAGAGTCTACATTAAAAAAAAATCAGTGTCAGCCATGGCAGTACACGCCTTTAATCCCAGCACATGGATCTATGAATTTCAGTTAGACCTGATGTATACAGTGAGTTTTAGGATAACCAGAACTACATGGAGAAACCCTGTCTCAGAAAAGCTAAACAGAAGGAATATAGATAAATGACTTATTGATGAAACTCAAACATTTGAAAAAAAAAACAGGAACAAACTCACACCCATTTAGATGGCGAGAAATAATAAAAACCAGAACTGAAACTACTTAAATGGAAACAACAACAACAAAAAAAAAGAATACAAAAAAATCAACAACTCTGAAAGGTGATTCTTTGAGAAGATAAAGATCAACAGACTCTTGGACCAACTAACAGGAAAGGAGGGAAAAAGGGAGGGAGGAAGGGAGGGAGGGANGGAGGGAGTCCGGAGGGAGGGACCCAAATTAACAAAATTAGAAATGAATGAGCAAACATTACAATAGACACAGAAGAAACTCAGAATACTTTCAGAGAATATTTTAGAAACCTGTACTCCATTAAGTTAGAAAATACAAAAGTAATAGACAATTTTCTAGATTCGGTGAACCCACCAAAATTAAACCAAGAAGAGCTCAACAACTTAAACAAATACAAAACAAATGAAGAAATGGAAAGAAAAATAAATTCTTTCTGACTTTAAAAAAAGAAAAAGTTCAGGGCCAGATGGATTCATAGCAGAATTCTTCAAGACTTCCAAAGATCTACAATCAATCCCTCTGAAACACTTTAGGAAGAGAAGGAGTTCTCCCAGACTCCTTCTTGGAAGTGAGTGTCATGCTAACACCAAAAGCAGGAAAGACACAACAAACAATGAAAACTACAGGCCATTATCCCTGGTGAAGACAGATCTTAAAATCCTCAATAAAACACTACAAACCAATAATAGAACACAAACCAAAAAGATTATCTACCACAATCAAGTTGGCTTTATCTCCAAGATGTGGGAATGGTTAAACATACATAGCATAAGCCAATACATATAATAAACCACATAAATGAACTTTAAAACAACAAAGACATCACACTATCATCTCAATAGACACGGAAAATGCTTTTGACAAAAATAAACATGCCTTCATGATAAAAGTAGTAGAAAGAGTAGAACCAGGGTAAACACACGTGAACATACTAAAGGCTATCTATGGCAAATCCACAGCCACTATCATCCTAAATGGAGAAAAACTTGAACCAATCCCACTGAAATCAGGAATGAGACAGAGCTGGCCACTATTTCCACTTCTTTGCAAAATCATGTTCTAACCGCTCGCTGGAGCAATAAGGAAGAGAGGGAAATAGATGAGATATAAATAAGAAAAGAAGAAGTCAAATTATTCCTCTTTGCAGATGAAATGATATTATATGTAAGAGATCTGAAAATTTCACCAGCAACAATCTTGAAACAATCAACAATTTCAACAAAAGAGCAGCATGCAAAATCAGCTTGCAAAAATCAATAGCTTTTCTATACACCAACAACAAACACCTTGAAAAAGAGATCACAGACACACGTCTATTCACAATAGCCTCAAAGAAAATAAAATACCGAAGAATAAACCTAACCAAGCAGGTGCAGGACCTCTGCAATGAACTCTACCAAATCATGCCAACTCCTTCACCTAGGATATTTTTCAACCAATTTACAAGAAGGCTGACTAGTTTTTCAAGAAATTCCTGTGACCATGGGAAAAACAAAGTCGGTGCAAGCTGGAGAGGGTCATAGCTCAGGGATACAGCATTTTCCCAGTCTGTACTAGGCTCTAGATTCTACCCCCAACAACACTAAAATAAAAGCCAAAGGATGTCAGCCAACATCTCATTGTATCTAATCCCAGAGAAGCCAACACTATGCTGGCTGCTCCCTGTCAATAGAGTTCAAATGGAGCCTAATTAAATAATTAAATGTGGCCAGAAGGAGCCTTGGAAATTTGGTATCGTTAATAACATGTCATGTATTAAGAAGTCCTTCAGTTCGTCCTTCCTACATTTTGAAGCAACTGTTTTCTAGGCATCGCGGACAAATAACACATAGACATGCTTACCTCGTCTCCCAGGAGGCATCATTATACATTATCTGCCAGTCAGCTATAGAGTCCTCATATTTCTCCACAGTGAGGAAGGTTTCATGGGTCTGAAATACAATTAACACCACTTATCAAGCACAACACAGTCACAGAGAGATCTGGTCTGCTTTGGCTCTCTTGGCTACACACCAGCCCACCAATGTCTGTTGTGCACATGCATCAGGATTTTACCCAAATTCCTGGGCACACCCCTTTATACAATGTCTTCAGAATAATAGTTTACCTTTTTTTGTTTTAAGAAAAGCACAAAAATTTAGAAATTTTGAGAAAGAGTGATTATGGTATTCACAGCAAATTTGGAAGTTAGGGCTGAGAAGAAATTTAAAGTGAAATGAGATTTTAAAAAGACATAAATCAAGATCAAGAGGGCAAGCCTCTCCAGTTACTCCATGATAGAGGAGAGGAAATGGGGCATCTTCCTCTCTCTGCCTCCAGGTAACTGAATTATTAGTTGCCATGACTTCCTAAGTCAAAAAGTTGAAAATGCATAAATTGTCCCTATCCTGGGGTGCTAAAGACACTTGTACACTGTAATAATAGATGCCTAGAAACCATATTATAGGAAGAGTGTATTTGTACCCTGGAAGATAACTATAATAGAGCAATTTGTTTCAGACCAAGAATACAGCTTCAAATAAAGCAAAGCTTTGAGTGATATGACAAGGTAATAAATAAAGTGGCCAAAAATCTCCATTACCATCAAGATTTGCCCACTGCCTCCCTGACAGATTGGGCTAAAAGAACTGTGAAGATGGGTCGGTTGGTAAAGTGCTTGCTGTCGAAGCATGGGGACCCAAGTTCATGAGGACCCAGAACCCACATGTGTATGTAGATGTGCTTAGAATCCCAGTACTGGGAGGTGGAGACAGAGAGAGCCCAGAAGCTCCCAGGCTAGTCACCTTAAGCCTCTAAGTTCAGTGAGGGGCACTTTCTGAGAGAGAGAGAGAGAGAGAGAGAGAGAGAGAGAGAGAAAATGAGGAACATATGCAATGTTGGGCTTTGACCTCCATGTTTCTGCACCCATAGCACATATGTGTCCACATCTACATGAACACACACACAAATAGGAGTTTGTCGACTTTCATCTCTACTCTTCACAACCCTGTATGCCTGCTATTTACAAATCTCCAGATAACTTTAATAAAAGTTTTTAATAAAAACTGTTTAATAAAATCTGTTTTTAATAAAAACCATTTGTGTTTTGGCCATGTCATTGTTTAAAACAATTCTCTAATTTTTCAACTGACATGTGGCATTTAATAAGGAAGTGCTCATAACCATGATGACTAATAAAGAGAGCTGTTTCTACACATTGAGGGCACAGTGGTATTGTGGGGGCCTTACATGGAGTAGGAAGTATCATGGTCCCTAATAACTAGGTTAGAATATAGCTTGTAAAACATGTCTAAGTCCCCAAAATATCAGGACAAAACTACCTTTTCCCTGCTTCCCTATCATAATCTCTTACTGGTACATATTTATTAAAAGTTAATCTCTCTGCCAGTGAGTTTATGTATACACAAAGTAAGAACAATAAAACAAGCTACTGGGTAATAGAGAGGATTAGCTAAATGCATGTAACAGTATATATAAATCATTTAGCTTAATATTTGGAGACAACAATTGTTCAGCAATTAGGGATAGTTACAATATGATTGCAAGTAATTAAGAGTACTAGGGATTGCTGTGCACCCCATTTCAAAGGGTTCTGAGGAGTACCATCATGATGCTGTTAGCATCCTGTCCTCACAGCACTCGTGAGATGAGTGCTCTATAATGTCAGGCATCATACAGCATTTTGATATCTTCAGAAAGGAATGGTCTGGAGGAGCTTGACCACAGGTGCATACACTGACTGTTCAAACACTGGAATATCTCTCCCAAAACTTGTTGTGATAGCATTATATCACCACAACTCTATCATGGAGCAACGGCATTTGAATAGACAGAAAGGACACAGCTCATTTGGCAGGAAGGTGTTTTGGATTACAAGTGATTTTGGACCCTAGGAAGAATGACTCAATATAATGGCTATATCTGCAGTCAGGGCAGAAAAGTGACCTAAAACCACTTTTATAGGTCCACTTTCTTCCAAAAATTTCTACAGATTTTGTTGGGAGTTTGTGGTATTAGCGGTTACCTTCTTTTATTTAGTATTTTTAAATTTTTCTTAATTTATATCATTGAGCATGTACCACGAGGAATTATGAATGCTACAACACTCATGTTGAAGTCAGTTCTCTCTTTCCTCCCTGTGGGTTGCTGGAAATGAACTCAGGTTCCTCGGGATTGGTGACAAACTTCTTTACAAACTGATGAGTCACTACGTCTAGTTTGGTTAGATGCTTGGAGTCAGAACCTATACCGCTGTTGTTCGTTTGGAAACAAGATTACTCTATGGAAATTGCAGAAGACTCCAGTCATTTATTTTTAGGCATGTTATATATGTGTGTGTGTGTGGTTTATCATATATATCACCAAAGAAAAAAACAGGACATGTTTGGTAACAAATTTTTAACAGTAATTAACTCTAAAAACCAGATTTATGGGAAGAAGTACTTCTATATTCTACTTTATTAATTTTTGGGCTGTTTGTTTTTACTTCAGGCATGTTATTTCTTACATAATTTTTCCATGTTAAACATTCAATTGTGTCAACAGGAAACCAGCCAATGTAAAGCACATGGAACAGAACTCTTGGGGCATATACTTGTGTGTGATCATTCCAAAACAGAAGAGGTCTGGAATAGCAATGATGGAGGGGTCAGAAAGGTCCCCGAAAGGAGGGGAAATCACCTCCTTATGGGTTTTTTTGCCCCTTTCAATATGATAACACACTTAGTTAGTTCTAAATTTAAATGTGTAAATGAGAATGTCTCTGAGTCTGTGTCTTCTGGAAATACAGTTTGCCCCTACAGGAACTGTTCTACACATGACATTCTGAAGGGTCCAGGACAGTTTTCCTGTGTGCTGTGTTCCACATTCAATTCCTCACCAGCTGAACATTTTCCCACCTCCAAAAATAAAGTAAGAAAAATACTGATATATTTTTGAATATGTGTGATTCTCCTGTAAAGTGAAGGGAAGCTTTAAAAGTGGATTTAAATTTGGAAGACAATGAAGCTCACCTGATTTTCTACTGAATTCTTTGGGTTAGCACCTACAAATGTAACTTCAACCACTTCTCCCTGCAAATAAAAATGATACTCAATTAAATCTAATACATGCTTCTTTGCTGTATTCATATTTGAAACATTATCTCCTATACATCCTAGCATCCTACATATTCCATATACATTCCTGTATGTGTGCTCTATTTAATTAAATGATGCACTTCTAAGTTTGTTAGGAATTGGAGCCAAAGAATTTTATTTTGGCAGACTCGTATATAAATAAAGATCCAGAGCTATAATTTTAATGGGGTAACACATTAAAATGACTTCAGATTGTGTCACAGAGCCCTATCATGAAACAACAGTCACATACACTACAGAGAAATCAGAAGTTAACCACACAGTTAGAGCCACACAGTCATTAACTAAGTTGTCAAAACATTAATTGAAGAAAAGACAGTTTTGACAATGATCTCCGACAGCACAGGGAATAATCTGGAACTAACAAATAGGATTGCATAAGATTAGAATATTTCATTGGTCCAGCAGAAGAAGCCATCATCAGAGTGAAGGGTATCTACAGGATGCCCTAACTCTTTGCCAACTATTCATCAATCTTAGCTTCATTTTCTATTCCCATGATAAAATACCCTGACAGGAGCAACCTATGGGAGAAAGGGCTTGTTCTGGCTCACAGTTCAAAGGTCAAGGCAGCACCGAGCTCACTTTCTACATTTTCTTAAAGATTTATTTCATTTTTAATTATGTGTGCACATATATGTCTATTTGTAGACATCTGCACAAGCATGTGCTCTCCGAGGCCAGATGCCTCAGATCCCTCTGGAAGTGGAGTTACAGCTGGCTATGAGTCTCTGACATGGGTGCTGGGAGCCACACTCCTGTCCCCTGGAAGAGGAGTGCACACTCTTAACCGCTGAGTCACCACCTCAACCTCTAGATTTCTCCATTTTATACAGACCTGGATCTCCTTTCTGGAAAAAAAAAAAAAGAAAAGAAAAAAAAGTTCTGCCTATTCTGCCTACAGTTAAGATTGACACTGTCAATCTACTTTCTAAACACCGATGCAAACAAAAAACAAATGCTTCTCTTAGCTTTAATGAGAGAAGCCTCTCTATACAATGAACAGCAGTGAATGCAGATTCTTGCCTACTCAAGGTGTTGAAAAATCAAAGAGTTGATTGAGTTCTCAGCCCTAACGAGACCATTTATACCATTCCAGGTAAGGTTCAGGAAATATTGCAAAACAATGTGTAGAAGGAATGTAAGAGCTAGGAGACAGGGAGGAGGGGGGCTGTGAAAAGCTGTTTTCTGGCCTTGACACAGCCATGGCGATCATGGGCTCACAGCAACTGCCCGGCCCCACATGAGACTGGACCTGTCAAAAGTCAATGAAGAAATGGGAGGTTTCTCTGTGGCCCTACCCACCCCTCCTAAACCAGTGGCTATTTATGGATTCTAGGTGATGGGAAGTCATTTCAGATGTGTACCCACTGGTGTGCCCAGCAGGTTCCATTGTCTAATTCCATAGCCATGGTCATATAGATGGTGCAGACTAAACCCAGTGGTCCCATAGAACAAAACAAAAAGACAAGAACATTGGAAAGGACCTGTAGGGAGGAGGGAGTATCAACAAGAGTGGGAAGGAGGTAAGAGAGGGGAGGGAGGGAGTAATCAGAATACATGTGTGACATAGCCAAAAAGCAAATTTAATTAATTAAAAAAAAACTTCCAGAACTATAAACCTCAATGGTAAATTTTACTGTGGATTATACCACAGTAGCCTCTCCTAATATACATTTTAAGTCCTAAAAATAGATAAATAAATAGATATGTTAAAATCAGAGAAAGAAAAGCTGGGTCTTCCAGCATCAACTAATCAAGATATTTTTCTGCAGGCATACCCCCAGGCCCACCAGCCTGGTGATTCTAAATTCTTTCAAGTTTAACAATTAACTCTAGTCAACACAGATCTAATAATGTAGTCCTGTCTAGATTCTACAGAATTTCAGAAATTAAATCCCCAAAATCAATCATCTGATCAATAAATGAACCAATAAATGGAACATTATGTTCTGCAAGGAAGAAAGACAAAAGTCCTGGTGATACTTCCTTCAAGTACTCAACATCATTAGCTGTCAGGGAAATACAATTTAAGGCCACATTGAGATTTTGTCTCATGCCGTTTGGACCGGCTACTGTCAACTAAACCAGCAGCATCCACTGCAGGTGTGGATGGGGGACAAAGAAACCCTTCTCACCTGGCGTTGGAAATGTGCATTTAGGCAGGCAGTCCATATGTCAGAGGCCGCTCAGACACTAAAGCTGGAACCATGAGATGACCCCATTGACCACACCAGACAGACACGTGAAGGAGTCCGAGTTAGCGTATGTCCCACTTTACTTCTGTACTGCTGTGGGAACACTGACCAGAGCTACCTGGGTAGGAAGAGTTTCCTGGGCCTCTACTTCCACTTCATAGTCCATCACTGAGGCAATTCAGAGCGGAAACTCCAGTAGCAACCTTGAAGTCAGGAACTGAAGCAGCGACCATGGAGGAGTCATGCTTGCTCCCCATGACTCGCTCAGCCTGTCTTCTTCTACAAGCCAGGACTGCTTGCTCAGGAGCGGCACCGCCCTCAGTGGGCTCCCCTCCACATCAATCATTAATCAAGAAAATGCCCACAGACCGATCTGAGGAGGGAAATTCTTCCGCCGAGGGTCCCTCTTTCTAGGCGACTCCAGTGTGTGTCAGCGTGACAAAAATCTAACCAGCAAAGCATACCAGAAAAATATTTGCACGTCTATGTTTATTACAGAACTATGGACAAGAGCTAAGATAGGAAACCACTGGACATGTTCATGAACATGTGAATAGGTAAAGAAAATGTGGCACGGTAGAACTTTATGCCACGATGAAGGATAATTAAATTAGCAGGAAATGTAATAAAACTGGTGGTCACTAATTTTTTTTAAAAAAAGGCAAAACTCGGAAAGACAAATACTGCATGCTTTGCCTCACATGTAATTGTCACATATACATATATGACATTGTGACATGACAGTAGAAAAAAACTATGGTGTTTCAAATAGATACAAACTAGGTTTCTTTGTGACCCTGGGATAAATATATGTACTTATTGTCTGTTTCTGTCCACTCCCCACAATCCCCTGTGCCCCATTTCACCCTATTGCTGACCCCTTCTCCCTAGCTAGCCCCCCCTTCTGCCCTGATGACTTGTATATTCTACTACTCTCCCTTGGTACCACTTCCACCCTCCCTTCAGACCTCTTTCTCTCAATTTCTTTGAATGCTAACAAAAAATATTTTAAAAATCAAGTTTGCACATCACAGAAGCCCACAATCCCAAGCTCCATATTTGTCTAAGCTCCATCTAATCACAACCTAAGCAGATTTTCTTCTTCACCACAGACCAGGCTTGGGTGTTCCATCTCATGAATATTTTGCTGTATTAGCTTGGTTGGGATTGAGACTGTGGTTGGACATTGGAATATGATTCCCAAGGCACTTAGCAGAGACATATTAGCCTAATGAGGAATTCTACAAACTCTAACAGGAAATCAGCAAGACAAGACAAGGCTCATGATTTATCCCAGCTCTTGTCAGAAAAAGCAAGCTTGAGGAGATGTAGGGGAAGGAAATGAAAGAACAGATAAGAAAAAATATGACGCTATATATAGATATAATTTGAAAGTATAAAAACAAAACCCGCTTCTTTTTATACTAACTAAAAACAATATAAAATGCAAAGAAGATGAATATGCACACAAATACATAACATATAGTGCGTATGGCCTTCTAGTACAAAGGGGACTATGGTGGGGTGGGGACTGTGCCTAAAATGGGGGCAGAGGGGAAGAGAAGGTAATGGGGTTGATAAACAAACATTGCCTGTTTTCTCTAGATTTAAACATATATACATAAGAGGTGAAAACAGATAGGGACCCTTTATGAGGATAAGGTGACCAGCAGAAGGAAGCACCAGGGAAGCCAAGCAGAGGAGCCAAATACTATGACATACTTGTGGCCTGGCTAGTTTTTCTCAATCTGATGCAAGCTAGGGCCATCTGGGGGGAAAGGAAATGTAATCAAGAAAATGCCTACATAGGATTGGCTTGTAACCAAATCTGTAGGGCAGTTTCTTGATTAATGATTTGTATGGTAGGGTCTAGCCCATTGTCTGTTGTACTGCCCCTGTCCTCTGCATCAATTCCTGCCTCAGGTTCCAGCTCTAGCGGCCCTGGATGATGGACGTCAAGCTATAAGATGAAATAAACCCTTTCCTCTCCAAGTTGCTTTTGGTCATGGTGTTTTGACACAGCAATAGAAACTCTAACTAAGAAAACATGGATAAAAATGCCCTGATGAAACTCCTTACTCCTTATGCAAACTAAAAACTTTAATAAAAAAAATGGCCATGCGGGGCAGTGGTGTCATACGCCTTTAACCCCAGCACCCAAAAGGCAGAGGCAGGCTGATCTCTGTGAGATCAGTGCCAGTCTGGACTAAAGAGTTAGTGACAAAACAGGCTCTATACCTCTAGCATTCAGATGCCGTCACCACCTTCTGTCATCTATGAGTACCCATACATATGTAGCATACACTCTTACACACACACACACACAAACACACACACACACACACACAAATACTTGTCTCCTAAGATCAGAGACAAGGCATTGCTACCAAGTCTCACAAGTCCTAGTCCAGATTTGTTGTAGTTTGAACGTGATGTGTCCTTCCTCCCACAGTGATTACTGTATTGAAGTTTAGGGCTCCAGGGATTCAGAGATGATAGGAGTATGAAGGCACTAATGTCACAATGGGTTTGTCCATTTTTATCCACTATGAACTTGTACTGAACGAATCATTAAGGGGGTGACCTGGTTGAGAAAGCAGGTCACTTGGAGCATGGCTTTGAAGCCTCTATCTTCTTCCTGGTCCTTCCTTGTGTTTCCCTACACTTCTCAGACACTGCGGTGGGAAGATTTCCCCATCACACCTTTCCTTCCACCTCACCAGGCAGAAGCCCAGGGCGATAGAGCCAAGTGACATGGTTTAAAACCTCTGAAACCATGAACCAAAATAAATCCTCTCCATAGTCATGATACTTAACACTCAGCACCAATTTGGTAAGATTAGAATCACCAAGGAAACATATGTCTGGGATCTTTATGAAGATGTTCCAGGGAGGTTAACTGACAATGGATGACTCACGCTAATGTGAGTGGCACTATCCCATGGGCTAGAAGACTAGACTGAATAAAAAGGAAAAGAGCAAACAGAACACTAGCATTTGCTGCTCTGTTGTGACTATGGAGGAAGTGTGACCAGCTGCTGCTGCCTCACATGCCTGTGGCTATGGCTTCCCCGCCGTGGTAGCTTGCATCCTCCATTTGGGAGCCAAGAACATAGTCTTCCATCCTTTGATCTCATCAGATATGTCGTCAGAGCAGTGAGAAAATTAGCTGACACACCTGCCTTCGGTCGCTTTCTTAGCTGTTTTATCACAGCAACGAGAAACTAACACTACATTCCAGAGCATTTGATAATTAATGAAGCCAGACTACAAAACTTCGTCATACTTCATTGGATAAAAAGAGAAATCTAGAAATGGATATGCGTGGCATTTCACTTGTTTTTTAATAAATAAAGCTTGCCTGAAAAGAGTAAATAAAGAAGGCCCACTGGTCAGCCAAACAGACCAGGCAGCGGTAACACACACCTTTAATCCCAGTAATCATACTAGTTGCCATAGAAACCGGGCAGTGCAAACCTTTAATTCCAGTGGTGCATGCCTTTAATCCCAGAACTAGAGAGAATTATAAAACAGGAAGAAACAACTCTCAGGCTTAATCTCATTCTGAGATTCCTGGAAGCAAGAGCGCCATTTTGCACTGAAGAAGAGGCTGTTTTGCTTTTCTGACCTTTAGGTTGAACCCCAGTTTCTACCTCTGAGTTTTTATTAATTGTGCTTCATGAATAAGTAAATTTATTTAATTTACTGATTATGTAATAAGTGTGGAATTTTCTACAGAATTCATTACAAAAAATAACCTTTCAGAATTAATACATTTTTCAGCGAGGATAAAAAACACATAACATAAAATGCAGTGGTGTGGATTCTAGTTCATTTCTGCGTGCTTTTTCACCCCTTGATCTAAAATCAACTTGGCCTAACTCCTGTGCACAGTTCTTTGACCATCTATTTAAAAAAAAGAATAATTTGCATTTTAGAAAACCAATTTTATATAGTTAACCACCAGGGGGAAAAAGCAGTGTTTCCCATTCCATCTCACTTTTGTAGAGATGGAAATAGATGTCAACATCATCACTGCCGAAGTTAGCCTGTGATGCCATCAACACCATCACTGCTGAAGCTAGCCTGTCTGTGGTTCCATCAAAACCGTCACTGATGAACCTAGCCTGTCTGTGATGCCATCAACACCATCACTGCTGAAGCTAGCCTGCCTGTGGTGCCATCAACACCATCCCTGCTGAAGCTAGCCTGTCTGTGGTTCCATCAACACCATCCCTGCTGAAGCTAGCCTGTCTGTGGTTCCATCAACATCATCACTAATGAAGCTAGCCTGTCTGTGGTGCCATCAACACCATCCCTGCTGAAGCTAGCCTNTGTCAACATCATCACTGCTGAAGCTAGCCTGTCTGTGGTACTGTCAACATCATCCCTGCTGAAGCTAGCCTGTCTGTGGTTCCATCAACACCATCACTGCTGAAGCTAGCCTG
>LOEQ01003079.1:176211-194373 GCA_001685075.1 Bramus lutescens | reverse complement strand
CCTGTCTGTGGTTCCATCAACACCATCACTGCTGAAGCTAGCCTGCCTGTGGTTCCATCTACACCATCACTGCTGAAGCTAGCCTGTCTGTGGTACTGTCAACATCATCACTGCTGAAGCTAACCTGCCTGTGGTGCCATCAACATCATCACTGCTGAAGCTAGTTTGTAGTATCATCAACATCATCACTGCTGAAATAGTAAAATGGTACCTCTAGAAGAAGGTTACAATGTTAAGCAACACCCTTCCTTTTATCTCCAGAAGCAAATTCCTAAAGCATTATAGAATTTCCCATGAATCTTACCACTCTGTATTCAGGTTTTGCTGCCTGCAGGACTTCCCCAAACTGTCTGCCTATTGGTGCTCTATCTGGAATATTAGGGATAAGTGTAGCTATCAGGTTCTCGAAGAATGGAGGCTCAGGACCGCTGCTCATGTTGGCTACTGTGTCCTGAAACAGAGAGCATTTGTTAAAGAAATTCCCTACCCCCACTCATATCCCAAGAAATGTCCCTATTAAAGGAGGCTCACATATATCTATACATAGGCATTCCAAAAAGCTAACAACATTTAGCAAAATGTGAGGCACCTTGATAAAATGAGAGCCTAAATATTTGTAATTCAAAGTTTTTGTTAGAAGAAAGTTTTTGTTGAAGGAGGTTGCTTTGCTAGTATAATCCAGAGATCACAAAGCAAACACAGAAGCACACTGTTATGTGAGATTCTGGGCAGCCATTGTTTTCATTGTGTGACTCAGGGTAGGGACCTACCACACATTATAACTTCATGAAATGATACTGCAATTATGCTTAAATTTTCCAGTATTGAGTCTCATAAATGTGTTTATTTATGTTCTGGTATATATGTGCATGTAATCAGAGGTCAACACCAAGTGTCATTCCTATTCAGGTACCAACTACCTTAGTTATTGTGACAAGTGTCTCTCATTGATTTAGCTAAATAACTTGTAATCAAGCCTGGGGAATGCTCCTGTCCCTATATGCCCAGCACTGGGATTACAAGCACCTAGTGCAGTGCCCAGCATTTCCATTCAGATGCTGAAGATCAAACTTGAATCATCATGCTCGGAAGCATGAGTTATTTTTCTGCTTCTAAGATGTTACTTTGGTTGGTTGGTTGGTTACTTGCTTGCTTGTTTGGTTGCTTGCTTGCTTGGGTTTTTTTGTTTAAAGTGGGTCTTAGCAATGCTACTTGGACTTACCTGGAAATTGCTGCATATCAGGCTGTCCCGAACTCATGATTCTACTACCCTAGTAGCCCAAGTGCAAGGGTTACAGACAACTACCAACATGTTTGGTTAAAACTGTGGGTAATCTTTTACCCAAAGTCACTACCAAGGTTCTCTTCTGGTCCCAAATCTGAGATAAATAATATAAAAAATATATCTTTATTTAAAAATTAAGATTACCCTGACTGGTATAATGTTTTCCACAAGATTTACCAACTTAAATGGGGGCTTCACAAACAATAATCTCATTTTTTCAAAATCCTTTGATGTTTTTAACCCTTACATTGGACTATTAATTTTTATAGCAATACATGGTATGGGGGTGTATTATCACTCTTATTCTGCAAGCAAGAAGATGGGATTGAATATACTCAGTTGGTTCTCAAGATTATATAGTCAGTCTTAAACTAAGTGACCATAATATAGACCAAGAACCAAGTGTCCAAATGACTAAGTCTAAAACTCAGAGGGACACTGTGGTTTAAAAAAATTGAGTAAGCAAAGTATATTCAAGTCCCAAGATTGTATTAAAATTTCAAATACAATAGGCAGTTCAAGTCAGAGGTGTATGAAATTGGCATAGTTTGTCTACAGCATGTAGGTCCCATCTGTTTCAATCCAGTACATCCACACTCTTTCTTTAAAGGGTTTCTAGTACTTACTATGCTGCAATTTCACAGCTTTTACTATTATAAGGCTATCACGAGGCAAGCAATATACTTGCAATTATAAAGTTTACGTGCATTATATACAGATCTGTTTACTATTTTCAGCTCTTTGTTCCACTTGTCAACTAATTGTACCACAATTGCAACTATATAAATAACTATCCTAACAGGACTACTTTTATACTAAGAATCTTTAAATCAGTTGTACACATTTCAGAAACACACGCATGTGAATGCCAAGGCAGTATTAGAGTTCAACAAACCTAAGCTTCCATTCATCAGAACAATTTATAGTATTTTGAACCATCAAGAAATTCAAAATGCTACTTGTTAAAAGGTTAAGATTCCTCTGATTGGAAGATACATCTCAATTCCAGAGATGTTATAATGAAGAAAATGAGCATCTCAAACATTCTGTATCTGTGTGGTCTACTCACTCTCTGAATGGGAGTAGAGAATCTGGAAAGTGAACGCTGGCTATAGTTATAGTACAGATGGCCACTTACCTACCACCTTCAAGAAATTTTAGCCATCTAAAATACGGAGAAAAATAATGTTTCCTTATTTCAAAAGATAGCTTCATGTTTATAGGATATATAAATGCATATTATCTTATAAATATACATTTTAATATAAATATACATATGAAAAAGACTGCCATTACTAGACGGTAATGATTGAACTTGAGTTTTGCTGTCAGTAAACTTTGAATTACTTTCTCAATGATACCAAATAGTCCACCTTTCTTCCCTAAAGAAAACTGCATATAATTTAAAATTTGTTAAATAACATGTATATAAGTTTCTTTCTTGATTCTGTGCCTCCTTCTCCTGAAGATAATCATAGATATACAAACACACACACACACACACACACACACACACACACATGATTTGATTACCGTAGCAATTGCTTTAGCAAGGTCACTGAAGAGCTGGATGTATGCAGACAGAGTGTGTGGTCCATAAATTGTAGATGCTGCTTCATACCGCTGAGCCTACAGAAGAAGCAAGAAGAGGTGTAGATATTTTGTATACACCAATCTGTTTATAGAAGTGTAGCATTTTTGGCAAAGAGACGTCCGAACCACTCACATAATCCAATACCAGCAAATACTCAGTGTTTTTTTGTGAAAACAGAATGTGAGCGTTTTCCACTAACCAGCCTAAGTGAATGACTGCATCTAGTCATTGTTAAGGCAATGGGATTTTTTTGCTTATGCCATTTAGGCCACCATTTCTTTTACTCTAAAAGATGTTATAGACTCCCACCTCTTGTGCCCGTAGTTATTTTAAGTTCTTGCAATATTAGTGATCTCCCCAAGGCTGAAAGAAAATGAGGGTAGAAAGCATTCTATTTAGTAACTCCTAGATAAGTTGACTGCTAATGGTCCCCTCTGTGGAAGGACTTCTACCTCACCACAGAGCTAAGAAATAGAGCCAAATGCATCTCGGCATCTCATTATGAGCTCCCTGCCTTTGGTGACTCTACAGGAACCTCAAGGCCATCAGTATGCAGGGTCCTCATCATTACAGAAACAGCTTTTCCTGCAGCACTCTGCATGTTACCCTTCCAGTATCTCTACTGTGATCACTTGGTCATCATATTAGACCCCTCGTCCTACCTCGGCCTACACTCTGCAAGTCTGCAGATTGTGTCATAATTGGTCTTACCAAAGCTAAAGACAGCAAGTGCATTCTGGGTAATTATTTGCATGTCACAACTCAGGTTTCTTACCAGTGTCCCCAACAAAGCAAGTTTCAGGAGAAGGTTGAAGCCAATGAGACTATTATGCTGAAATATACTTGGAAGTGATGAGTGCCAAACCAAATATAATCTTTGGCTTATTCTCATCGAGTCTCCACCTAAAACCAAGTCACCTCTCAGAATCATGGCTGAAGAAGTCCAGAAAGAATGCGCAATGAAAAAAAAAAGCCATGAGACTTTTACTTTACCTGGTATTCTTCATACGTGGTGATGTAATGTGTGTAAACATTGCATAGACCTGAAATAACAACGGTCATATCCTTCATCCCATACAATTCAAACTCCTAGGAAGGAAAAGTGGAAGACTTAAACCTCTTAAGGCTGTTGTTATCTGAACTCCACATAAGGTACGCATTACTATGAGTTATTAACAAAAGACATATCTCTTTTTTCTTTTTTTATTGATTTTATTTGGCTATACATTTTTCTCTGCTCCGCTCCCCTTCAACCCTCTCCCATGGTCTCCATGTTCCCAATTTACTTCGAAGATATTGTCCTTTTCTACTTCCCATGTAGATTAGATTCACGTGTGTCTCTCTTAGGGTCCTCATTGTTGTCTAGGTTCTCTGGGTTTGTGAATTATAGGCTGGTTTTCTTTGCTTTATGTCTAAAAGCCACTTGTGAGTGAGTACATATGATATCTGAGGAAACATACCTCTTAAGGAAAATCTTCCCAATGAACAAAATCACTGAGGAAGATAGAGATGTCAAAGAGAACTTTGTAAATTAGACCTAATCTCCATTAGAGTTGGACAAATCAATGGTGCTATGAAAATCTTTATAATCATATCAGCAGGTGTAGACTCCTATCATTAAAGAGAAATTGCCTCAAAACTGTATTGAGCTTATATTATATAATTCAGACATATTATTAGACCCAACTAATAAGACAAGACATTTATTAGGTTGTCATTTGCAACTATTCTTAATACATCCTGACTCTCAAGAAAATATAGGAAGAAACAAAATTCTCCTAGTGCAAGGGTTTTATTTAGACCATTCGTGAGGTTATAAGCAACCTCTAGACATAATTTACTACTTATGTCATGCAAGTATTAACAATTTTAGTTATTAAAATGTAAATGACATTTTTAACTTGGTTATAATTACCTTACTGACATTTCATATTCATCTCTATCCACAACCTTCAAGAATTGCAAACTTTAGCCATTTTAGGAAAGAATAATTCAGTAGGGAATTTCTTCCTTTTCAAATACAAATGTGCAAGCATTGTAGTTCACATTTAACTTACTTTTTTAACTGCCTCTCGAAATCTTCGTCCCGACATGGTTCTGTGTTAAGAAAGCAGAGTTATGTAAACATCCTCCCATTTGGAATGTGTGGGAACTATTCAGAAAGGCTTTTCGTCAATGCCAAGAAACTTAGCCTAGCTCACCCACAGCAGTAAAATATGTAGGAAGTCGATGGTGGGGGAAAAAAGGTTCAGCTTTTTCCCTTGACTGGCCTATCTTCAAAGAAAATCCTGAACACAACTACCCCAAAGGCGGAAATAAACTCAATGAACAACACTGAGAGAGGAAGATCATCAAGGGTTGGGGTGTAGCTCAATGACAGAGTACTTTCCTGACAGGAACAAAGCCCAGAGCTCCTCTCCTGGTGCCATAAAAAAATGACAATATCCTTTCCTATTCATGGTTTTGACACGATGGGTTAGTTGCGTTCTACAAGTGAGAGCTTGGGCAGAAAGTTTGATGGTTGGCCCTACCTACAAGTAGGTACTTTTTCATTTTTATATTTATTCTTCCAATATCACCTTGAATATCTGCTGCTTACCAGGACCACTTTCATGTGCTGATGACTTAATGGAATGAAAATCACATTCCAACAATGGAAGATGACCACCAAATAAATGAATAAGTGAGCTTAAGATAAGCAGAGAATAATAAAGCAGAATAAGGACGGAAGGAGGTGGTGGGAGGGGTGGTGGTAGTAATGGTGCTGATGCTGGTGCTGGCACTGATGGGAGAGTGACAGCGATGGGCTCTTGCTGTTAAAGATGATTTTAGGTAGTGTGAATAGAATTAGCATCTCTATTCTAGATTCGAGCAGAGGAGTTAAAAAAAATTAAAAGACTTGGCCATGAGACTAAGCAGAGAGGATGTGTTTCGAGCAGAAAGAACCAGAAATTTAAAGTCTCTGAGCTCAGAACATGCTTAGTGAATCTAACAAGTGTATTTGTAGTTCTATCTATACAAAACAAAAACAAAAACAAAAACAAAAACCTTGACAATGGTGCAGCATGACGAAGCAGGCAAGCAAGAGGCAAAGTCAAAAGATACCAAGACAGGGGGCTTAATGAGACACAGACTGCACAGGAACCTGAAGGAAATCAGAATGATCTGAGGATTACCTGGAATAAGATGGGAAAGGACTGGAAGGTTTTGAACGGAGGAGTGGTACATTGGAGTCATGATTTAAAGCAATGGTTCCCAACCTATGGGTCATGACACCTTTGGCAAGCCTCGAGCTCCAAAAAATTTACATTATGATGCATAACATTAGCAAAATTAAAGTTATGAAGTAAATATGAAAGAAAATAATGTTACAGTCACCACAGCACGAGAAACTGTGTTAAAGGGTCACAGCATCAGGACCACTTTTAAAAAGAAATGCAGGAGACTGCTGCATTGAGAAAGGATTGCAGAGGAATAATAATAAAGGAACCCAAATTGAAGGTTACTGAAATAATCTGAGCGAAAGATAATGATGATGGGGAATGAAAGAATGTGCTGGGTAGAATGTAAGAACTTGATGTATTCCTGAAAGAGGGTAAAAAGAAAACTCAAGGACTATTTCAACAAACTTCCGCTTATGAAAATAAGAAAGATTGTAAAATATACAGGCTTAGAACATTCTTCAGTCTTTCCAAATATCTAAACTGATGTGTTCGAATCTTTTCCTATTGTTTCAAGTCCGTGTACCAACACAATTTATTGCACCCTTCTACCTTTGGAATGCCAAGTTTGTGGATTTTTCACACGTCCCCCATCTTTTTCACGTGTGAGAAGTCAGCATAGACAGATTTATTCTTCAAAGGCCCCGCGAAAAGAGGAGAAATTATTTGTCACTGTTGCCAAACATAGTACAAGAGATCAGCGGAGAACTATCTTCCCCTATAAATTAGGCCCAGGGACAAGGTGATACCTCAGTAAGTAAAGGTGCTGGCCACCAAGCTTGATGACCCAAGTTCTGTCTCCAGAACCCATATGGTGACTTGTGTGATCTATCCTCTGACCTAGAACCCATATGGTGACTTGTGTGATCTATCCTCTGACCTCGACAGGTATGTCAAGACCTATATGTCCCACGCACAAATACACAACACCAGATAAGTGATTTTAAAAAGAATTAATCCCGACAGAAATCCATTTGTTTAGTATGAAACACTATAAAGAACTTACGTAAATTCCCCAGGGATAGCAGCTATGGCCAATGACCCAAGAGTAACAATTTGAACATCAACAATGTCTGGGTGCCAAGGATGAGGTTTCGTCAGCTGAGACCCAATACAAGAAAATGACATTAGGTATAAATTAACCTTTCCATTGTTAACAATCATACGAGTGTCTTAATTAATCAATTTCACGTTTGAAGCTAGTTTTTTTCTCACCACATCCATTGGATTCATTTCTAGCTATGATGTAACATTAAATACATCATGTGCATGTTTCTGTCCTGGCTGTAGCATGTGAATCTCAAACGCAAGCTCCCTTGGTTAGTTCAAGGTGCTAAAGCATTTGAAGGAGCTTTGGTGGGCTCCTCATTCTGTGCAGGGTAAATGACGGCCTCCTCAATGGATATAAAAAACCATCTGTAATAATTTATTATAATCATTTCTGTTTTCACTCTGGCATTGTTTTAAGTTGAGAACTCTAAAGTCTGGCTTTATCTTCGAAGGTTCCTTCAAGAGAATCTGTACTTTTCCATACTCTGACTAGTGGAAACTGTCTCTCCATCCCTTCCTTCCCTCTTTCCCCTACCCTAACAATTTTAATAGGATTCTGGAAGAGTCTACTTTATAAATACTTAACACTCCAACAATCATGCTTCTATGAATAGTGGGATGAATTTTTAACACTGCAAATGTAAAAAAAATACATTCAGAAGTAGTGTTAAAAGAAAAATACTTTTGCTGGACAGTGGTAGTGTATACCTTTAATCCTAGCACTTGGGAGACAAGAGGTAGGTGGATCTCTGAATTTTAAGCCAGCCTGGACTGAGTTCTGGAGTAAGTTCCAGGACAGCCAGGGCTACACAAACAAATCCTGTCTTGAAAAGCAACCAAAAATTTTCTTTAAATACTGATGTTGTCAAATAAGCAGAAGGAATTGAGTTGGATCTGCAGCATTCACATAAAGAGGCATGTACTTAGAATCTTAGCACTGAGAGATGGAGACAGGGGGATCCCTGGGGCTTGCTGGTCAACCAGTCTAGCCTAATTGGTGAGCCCCAGTTCCCAGTGAGTGTTCATGTCTCAATATATAAGGTAAATAGTACAGAGGAAATGCATCTGAGGTTACTACTGTCTCCACATACATCTACACACACACACACACACGTGAATGTACACCTATACATTCAAAGAAAAGAAATGTATATGCAAATAAAATTT
Source organism: Bramus lutescens (assembly GCA_001685075.1). Lineage (NCBI taxonomy): Eukaryota > Metazoa > Chordata > Mammalia > Rodentia > Cricetidae > Bramus > Bramus lutescens. Next base: position 186,056 of record LOEQ01003079.1, on the reverse strand, counting down.
TAATAGTAAACATTTATGTGGGATCTGGCCGACCAAGAAGACTCTGCAGGTAAAGTGCTAGTCACACAACTCTGAGTTTGATCCTCAGGACCCCTGTGCAAAAAGAGATCTGCACAAAAGTGTCCTCTGCCCTTTTCAAACATTCCCCCACATATATTACATATGCATGAAATAATAATAAATATGTAATCATAATAATAAATTATTTAAGAATATGTAAATAAGTTCTTTCATGTCAGTAGACACTGACCATTTATTATCTGACCATTATTATATTGACCACTTATTATAGCTCAGCCACCACAAAGCATAATATTGTGACTCCATTAGGACAAGCAAATGCCTCACCTCTCCAGTGTGAAGTAGGATTGGCTTGGGTTTATGGCATTCTATGATTTCTTCAGATGGTTTGCCCAAAAGCTGGTCCCGAATAGTGTCCCAAAATAGATCCCCTTCTGTTGTTCCTATTAGGATTTTTATGATTAATAAGATCCCTGTGCCAGCACTCTGAGGATGCCATGATTTAGATAGTGTTATACACAATCATTTTAGACATATCAAATATTTTCTTAAGGTCACCACTCAGTGGCTTCAACAATTTGAGCAATAAAAGGAGAAGTGTTTTCTGCATGTCAAAAAATAATAGCCCTTAATTAGATTGTCACTTTTATAAAAGATAATAGAATGTATTTTGTGTGATAATCTCAATCTCAATGTTTGGTTTATATTAACCTAACTCATTTATGTCATAAACAAAGACAGTTTTATAATCCACATATTTGTGAACTGCATCATCTTCTTCTCACTTTAAAAATTAACAGTGATGACTTCAACATGTAATACCAGCTGTCTGTATGTAGACTAAAATAGTAAAACTTTTGGAATTACAAAGTAAGCCTTTATGATGATGCACAGTTCTCGGGTATGATGGCAAGCCACTAGTCACAAAAAGGAAACCAATCTAGACATTTTTGTCTCAAAGAAAATAATCATAAAATTGTTAAGACAGCCTATCAAATTAGGGAAATTTTTTAAAATAATTTATCTAATAAGGGATTTGTATACAAAAATATATTTTAGAAAACCTCATAACTCAATAGCTGCAACCAAAAACCCAAACATAAGGAAGAGTATATAAACACTTCTCAAAATATATAGATGATGGCCAATAATCACACAAAAAGACCTATGACATTATCAAGCAGATGCAAATCTAAAACACAATAAGAGACATCATTCCACACACGTGATGACTAGAATCAACATGCTAGATAGCAAGTATTGATGAAGATGTGGAAAAACTGAATGGCTGTATTGAGGGCACAGACATAAAACAACATAGCTATTCTAAAGCTTCTACGATAGGACTTCAGATGCTAAGACACAGTTAGTATATGACCAGCAAGCTCTCCTCTAGATACATACCCAAGAAGAAAACTGCAAACCCAGACCCACTCAAGACCTTGGACATATGTACTAAGGACCTCATTATTCATAATGTATTTTTAAAATGTGGAGCAACCCCAAGATCCATCAACTAAGAAATTGGCAAGTAACATCTGGTATATTGACACCATGAACTAATTCAGCCATAGAAAGAATGGTATGCTTCCACATCTATAGCTCCATGTACCTTAAAAGCACAATGCTACATAAAAGATGCAATGAAAAATCCAGATATTATGTGTTTCCATTCATAGGAAATATCTAAAGCAGAAAAAGGTAAAGATGGGAGACTTGTTGGTTGCTTATACAGTGGCAGAGATGTGACAGCTAACATATTCAGATTTTTCTGCTGGAGTGATGGAAATTCCAAAGTTGACTATGGGAAGAGCATATGCCTGCCAACATATTAAAATCCATCAGTTGTACTTTAAGTGGCTGACTTATATGGTTTGTCAATTATTTCTCAGTAGATAACTGTTATTGTTGAATTATAGGAGGTTTTCTAAAGTATATTTTCTGTACAGTTCCCTTAAACTATTTTAAAACATTTTCTCTCATTCTCATGGTTGGTTTTTTTTTCCACTTTCTTCATTATAGTCTTGGCACACTGCCATCACAAGGAAACCATGACTGTCTAAAGCAATGGATAACCTGGGGCCAGGGAGACGGTTCAGTGACTGAAGTCCTTGCTTCCAAAGGGTAAAGATCTGAGTTCAAATACACATACACACATACACACACACACACACATACACACACACACACACACACTAAATGCATTACCAAGGTTCATCAATATACTGAAATGCCAAGAGAATTTGTTTCTGCTTCTACTTGTATTAACAAAGCTAAGGGGTAAAAGACACCTATCCCTGGGGAATCGAGACATCACAGCCAAACTTGGCCAGCCTGAAGTTTCCTGAGTCAGACATGGGAGTCATAAACACACTGACCACAGTTAAGCTTCATTAGGAAACAGAAGCCTGATGCCTCCGAACCTGGAAGCACACATTCCATCCTCCCTCTCACCCTGTGTAATATTGAGGCCTGAAACTCCGTCAATTGTGCCTGCTGCAAAGCTGTAGCCCAGGGCAGGTTTACATGTCTTCACCTGAAAGGGGGATCATAAAACAAAAACAAAGACACAGAAGGTCAGCAGTAAGTAACAATGGGCTGTGCTCTGCCCGTGTAAGGTCAAGGCCTTCTGTCATACTCACTACATGTGTGGCATTGATCTGCACGCTCACATCTGTCATGTTCACCCACTGGTGAGCTGAAAACACTGGTCCAGTCACCTCCTGGGAGGCAGAATCATGCAGCTCCTAGAAAACCCATATAAGCTCACTGTCATGAGGGAGAAAAAAAAACTGGAGAGAAATGAACACGAACACAGGCACCTAGCATTTTCTACACCAAGACACCTTCCTCTTACTCACTGCGTGAGATCATCCTCAGCCCCTTTCCCACCCCCACAGTTCTCTCATTGTTCCCAGGGCTTCCCAGAACCTGAAACCTCCAGGAATGTCGACCTGCGTCTATTCCTCCCAAATAAGAACTTAACATGAAGCAGATCATGACGTAAAAGCTCCAACCTCACACTCGCTGGAATGCCAGGCTGCCAGCAGGCAGACTTGGCATAAAGCATCCTCTTAGGACCCCTGAGCTCTCCGTGTCCCTCAAATATCAGCTAGTCTTTGGCATTCTTGTATTTAAAAAAAATCAAGTGATATTTTTCCAAACGTACAGGAAATGTAAGTTTAATACTTTCAGAGACATTTGTGCTTATTCGTCTGTGTCATACAATACAGGAAAATCCTACTTCAGCACAAGGACACTGGCCTGACACCTAGGCCACTTCTATAACAGCCACCTGTGGCCTTTTAAGATAAGCACTGGAGTCCCAGCTGCAGCCCGCCTCCCCTGATAAGCAGGGAAGTTGTGCCTCCCTGAAAAGAGAGCCCAGAATCTCTCTGCTCTGATTCTTTCTGCTCTCAGGTCAAGGACAGAATCAAAATTTCTGACACCAAAGTGTGTCACAGGCACACCCTAAAAAGAATCTGTTAATTTAGAATAATCCACTGATAATACCACAGTAAATAAAAATAAAGTACAGCAATTAGCCTGCCTGTGGTTATAGATTTTATGTTTTTGAAAGGCACTTTTGTTCTTCTTAATTGCTTCTGAAACATTTTAGAACTCAGAAGAAATTGTCTATTTAAACACAAATAGGCCATGTAGATGTGTACACACACACACACACACACACACACGTATGTGTAAGCCATGAAAACAAGGGAATTTAACACTATCATGGACATAGCAGTCAGAAGCCATTTCTCTTCATTTCCCTTCAGATAAAACTCTGTAGAAGCTGATACAAAAAATGGGGACAGAATAGAAAACAAAATTTAACACATCACTGTGGATATGGCTCTGTCCATAATGTGTCTGTCACACAAGCATGGAGTTCTCAGTTCCATTCCCAGTACCTGTGCAAAACTGGGTAGAGGAGGCACATTTCAAGAGCCCCAGTAGAGTAGACAGGCACACTCCTAAAACCTCAGTAGCATAGAGAGGTATGCTTCTAGAACCCCAGTGGGGTAATGAGGCATACTTCTAGAACCCCAGTAGCATAGAGAGGGATGCTTCTAGAACACCAGTGGGGTAGAGAGGCACACTTCTAGAACCCCAGTAGGGTGGAGAGGCACACTTCTAGAACCCAAGTAGGGTGGAGAAGCAAGCTTCTAGAACCCAAGTAATATGGAGATAATGACAGGATTCCTAGGGCTTGTTGGCCAGTCAGTCTAGCCAATTAATAAGTTCCAAGTTCAATGAGACATCTCCTCTCAAATAACAAGATAGAGAGCAATTCAGCAAGACTCCCAACCCCAACCTTGGGTCTCCACATACATGTATACACATGTACACATGTACATGCATGCCACACACAAAAGCACATACCTATACATACATCCATCACACACATGAAACAAAAATTTTAGGAGCAGGAGGAAGGTGGAATCATTCATAGCAATCCCATTGAAAGCCAGATTCTCCCTTCAACACAAGGGAGAGAAAGAGATGTAACCTTTGCCCTTTCAAAGAAGTATACAAATAAATGGGAATTCGTGGTGCCAGAGATGCTCAGCTCAGCTTTGTCACTGAAGGCCAAGTTCAGAAGTGGTCAGGTGCCTTTAGCCCAGCAATGACTCTGAGAATCCTCACGAGGCCACATTAACTGAGCACTTTACAACCTATCTGTCAGCTCAGTTGGAGCTGCGCGCTCAGGCTTTCTAACACCCTAAAATAGAATATTTTCTTGCCTGCTTGGTTTTAAATGCACTAGGAAGTCTGACCAGATGAGACAGAGTCCTGTGTGGCTCCCAAGGGCAACCTCCCAAACCCAAGTCTTTCAGACTTCCTGGCCAGGCTGAGCTCTTACAATTACGGTCTTCTTAATAAATGATGTCTGTGGGTTTTAAAGAGCAACATGAAACAGAGATGCAAAGCCCTGGGCTCGTGCCTACCTTGGCTCTCTGGTAGATGGCCCGTCCTATAATCTGTGCACTGTCAAACATATCTTGCCCAGGTCCACTGGCCATGCACATACTAGGCTGCAGCAAAATGAGACAAATATGATCCATAGTGTAATGACGGATGGTTTTAAGAACTGGAAAATTACAACTGAACCCAACCAACTACGTGTGCTAAGTCAGTTCTAGCTTTTCTCTTGAGACATTTTCTCAATTTATGGGCTAGGGCAAACAGAATAGTGCATGCATTTGTAGCAGGGAGTGCTTTTAGAATGCATCTATTCCAGGACTTCCTTCTAAAATTAGGAAACAGAGCTTCAGCTTGGTTGAGAAATTTGCTGGACATTACACAAGGAGCTAACTCTGAACTGGGACTGGAAGGTAGGCATTACCCTCTGTCACTGCCTTCTTACTTGCTCATGCTTGCCTGGGGCTCTCGCTCTGACTGTCTTACACAGAAACTTATTTGGATTACATTAGAACAGTTAGCAATCCTGGAAGGAAAAGGAACAACTCCAGCTTTGTATTCAGTTTTCAAGAGCAGAAAAGCCAAGGTTGACCAAATACTTAAATACAATGAATGTCACAAAAACATGGAAAGAAACTACAGGTGAATAAATGCTACAGTGTGAGAAATAAAAATGACTTAAAAATAATAAGAAAACAGTCTTAGTAAATTTGACACCTTAAACATTTTAGAGATATATATAGGAGGGACGACCTAAATAAGGCTGAGAGAGAATCGATAGACTAAGGAATTTTTGTACTATTATAACAAATGTTTTAAGAATTAATGTATTAGGGACCTTAAGATTCTTTATAGAGAGAAACATACTGCTTTTACCTATGCAAAAGAGATGAACTCATTATACTCATTTCTTACATGTCTTTGCTTGCTCTAACACTATCCATAACAGCTCCCATCAACCACAGTGCCCATCAGCAGACAACTAGCATGCGTACACAGAAAAAGGCTTCTCGGGGATGAAAAGGGGTGGAATCCCTTCATTTGCAGCAATATGCATGGAACTGGAGGTCTTCTGTTCAGTGCAATAACCCGGACACACAAAATCAAACACCACCTACTCTCGTTCACTTGTAAAAGCTGGAAAGTTGATGGCGTGCAAGGATGGGATGGAATAGGAGTCAATAGAGACTGGAGGAGGCGGAGAGGAAAGGGGTGGAGAGAAGTCAGATAAGGGCATCAGAACAATGCTAGACAGAATTTGTTCTGGGTTTCTGGAGCATAGTAGGGCAAAAACTGTTGGCAATAATGCATGCTATATTCAAAATAACGAGAAAGGTGCAAAATTCCCAACATGTAAAACCGATTAATGTCTGAAGAGGTGGGTGTGCATATTATCCTAATATCATCATGCAGATCAACAAATTACTGTACTATAAACTTGTCCAAGTACTGCATCTAAACTTAAAGAATAGAAGGAAAAGAATGCCCTAGTTAATGTCCTTTGATTAGTCATGCTGAGTTGGCATTTCTCTTATTTGCAATCAAAACATCATAATGCATGCACCATGAATTACAGACAGAAAAGGTAATTCATATTCTATATATCTGTCTGTCTGTCTATCTATCTCTCATTTGTGTGTAAATGACCATTCAACATTAGAAAATGCTCAACTTCTTGAATAATGAGATGGAGATTTAATGTACAGCTAGTTCTTTGAATATTGTACTATCAAGAAATCTAAGAGTGATATACCTGGCTTAAACGAAGGTCAGGACAATAGTCACTTACACATGGGTGGGTGGAAAATCCACAGAGAGGATAGACAGGTAGACATGAGTATCATACATTAGCTGTGTTCTCTCTTCAACAGAAAATTTTAAAGTATGCCCTGAGTTGAGACTCCTATACTTGTGCAGATGTGTTTGAGGTCAGTGATCAAGCATGCTTACAAGAAGTAAGAGAAGAGAGAGGAAACAAAACAGAAAAGTAAAGACTGAATTAATTAAATAATGGCACTTAAAAGTTAGTATAAGAAAATTACTTTAGTTATGGCTTAGAGCATGTTTGTTGGAAATAAAGAAACACATCCCAGGAGAGTGTGGAAGTGCAAACCCACATAAATGCCATTGTGCCACTATACATGGTGCAGAAAGCAAATGCTGTCTACAGGATTTCTTGAAATGAGGGAAGTAAAAAAAAATAACTGGAAAGTAACAAATTTTAGAAGGAATAAGAGTTTTCTCATGGTTATTCTTATTATAAAAGGAAAGTTCATTGTAGGAAAACATGGAAACACATCAACAGGAAAATGCCATAAAAGCATCAAAAGAAGAATCACTAACAATTAAAGATGTGTCACCCTTTCTTTTACTTTAACATTCATTTTGAAAAATTGCTATTATAGTGAATATGCAGTATTGAATCCAAATTTATTACTCCACAAGCTTTCCCCCACACTCTCTAGTATTCTAATATTTGATAAATTACTGCATAATATTATGATGTAGGTGAGTATAATATATTTAACCATTTCACCTATGAATTATGGAATTTAATAAGTAATCTTAAAATGTATGACAAATTAATTGTGTGAAAAATGCTTAAATGAAGAAAAAGGGAAATTTTGTAGCTAAAAACAATAACATGTATACAGTCTAACTGTTAACCCATGTTGCTCCTTGAGTAGGGTTGAAGGGCAGAAACATGGTGTAACCAAATTGGCAACATGAAGCGTTGGTACTTGGTGTCCTAGTTACTTTCTATTGCCGTGCTAAAACACCATGACCAAGGCAAGGTAGAAAAGAGTTTGATGGGGTTCACAGTTATTTTGGGGGAGTTAAGGCACAAAGGTAGGTGGGTGGAACAGCGGCTGAGAGCTCACATCTTAATCCACAAGAAGGAGCAAAGGAGAATCAGGAACTGGCATGTGCCTTTTGAAACCTGAAAGCCCACCCTTAGTGACAAACCTCCAAAGCCACACCCACTAATCCTTCCCACACATTTCCACCAATTGGCAACCAAATATTCAAACATATGAGCCTATGGATACAATTCACACTGAGCCACTACACTGAAGGACTTTTAACTTTTACTACTTTGTGAATTGGTGTTATTTGATGTTTTATAGAAAGACCAGTTTTTAATTTTAAAGAGAAAAAAGAAAATCTATTTTTAAAAATACTACAGCTTTACAATCTGTAAGAAATGTCATAGCAGGAAGTTTGGGGTACAAGCTTGAAATCTCAGATTTACAAGGCAAAATGTTTTAAGCGTTCCAGGTTCAGGTCAGTACACATTACCCTCTACATTTGACATCACAGTGGAAAACTCAGACAACCCACTTAAAATTTAGAGGAGTTGGGTAAATGCTTCAGAGCACAGTGGAGACTGGCGACCAATGGCCAGCATGTTCTTGGAAACAACACATTTGCATGTCATTGATGAATGTTCAAACATGGAGTGCATGCCCTTACTACCTACCCCACCGATGGGACAGGTGCTTTTCTCGTTGTCACAAGACTCTCCTGTGTTGGTGCAATGTGGACCAAGGATGTTGGGGGACACGTCTCCGAGATTTGATGAAGCAAAGCCTGCTACGAAAGGTCCCTGCAAAATGAATGCACATTACCTTTTATTTTGTCTCTTTAGTAATGACTTACATTAAAAACACAAACATTCAATCCACTCAAAACTTAATCCAGCCCTCAAACATACTCATGTACAGATGATAAAAAGATAAACAATATTCTGAGAATTTTGTATTTTATTTTCTGAATAAAATCTATTTTACTGTATTTATTTTTATTTTATTTTCTGAATTTTTTATTTTCTGAAAAGGCTCATGTTTTGAACATATTGCTGAAAATAATCCAATTATTGACAAAGTTTTCAAAGCAGCCCTTCAAAGTCACACCTCCCTCTAATATACAATTTGACAAGAAACACAGACTACACCAAGAGACAAAATGTGGAGTCATCTATCTAGTGTCTGGGGCTTTACGTGAAACCCAGAAGTCTACATGCCCTTGACAGTCACCACCTAGAGCTGGTCCCCTGTGAACTCCTCCTTTCTTTAACCAGATTAGAGACAGACCAGGCATCAGTCTGGACCCACTTCATCCACCATTTCCAATAAACATCTTCAGCTTTCTTAGAGAAATACATAAGTCTATGGCCTTCTTAAGTATAAAGAGGAACCCCTTCCCCCAAATTGCATGGTAGTACACACTTGGAATCCTGACATCTGGGAGGCTAAAGATGGAAGATCATAAATTCAAGGATAGGCCTTCTCAAAAACAGGAAAAAAGGTGGGGTGGAGGGATGAATGGGAGGAAAAAAGAAAGGGAGGGGAAAGGGATGGGAGCAGGGAGAAAAAATGGGGAAAATAAGACAAAAGTCAATGCTAACTAAAAAAGAGAAAGATAGAGTTTTGTCTAAAAAGAGGTTAAAAGATCAGGTTTTAAAATGAGGTTACTATCTATATAATAGGATCATCATCATCCACTATGGCCTTTGATTCTTATCATGTTTATTCATCTATATCTGGTGCTTTCATCCAATGGCCAAGCAGAGCAGTCTCTCCATTTTCTACCTGATGTAGGAGGGTCTTCTATCTATCTGTTGCTTTCATTGGTTAACTAATAAAGAAAACTACTTGGCCTGATAGGTCAGAACCTAGGTAGGCGGGGAAGACAGAACAGAATGCTGGGAGGAAGAAAGCAGAGTCAGGAAGACGCCATGCTTCTCCTACCCAAGACGGACGGTGGTTAGATTGGACGGTGGTTAGACTCATGCCGGTAAGCCACAGTCAAGTGGCGATAAGCATTAATAGAAATGGGTTAAGTAAGATGTGAGAATTAGCCAAGAAGAGGCTAGATATAATGGGCCAGGCAGTGCT
>LOEQ01003079.1:132719-161499 GCA_001685075.1 Bramus lutescens | reverse complement strand
TGGCTGCTGGGATTAAAGGTGTGTGCCACCACTGCCTGGCCTGCAAGGCTGACTAGTGTGGTTGTTTTATACTGACCTTCAGGCAAGCTTTATTTATTAAAATACAAATGAAATCTCACTACGCTCCTGGGAGAGACAGCCCTCACACACGCCTCCCTTGGCAGTCTCAGGACGGTCCGCACCAGCTCTCTGGAAACAGTTACGACTGTCTGTGAGTACTACGTGGTCCTAAGTACCTGACTCACCCAAGCCTCAGAGTCCCTTATTCAGAAAGCACAACTCTCAAACCAGGGAGAAATGAGGAGATAAACTCCCATCTAAGAATTATCTTTGAGAGGTTAGAAAGATGGCCCAGCAATGCCTGAGGCTGTCATGGTATCACCATAACCATTTCCCACCTTAGATGTGACAGTGACCACACCCACCTGGGTATATGAACCCTCACCACTGCTATTCGAAGCCAAAGGAGACAGTGCAGGTCTCTGCAACTCAGGTTATGGGAATCCCTCCTTTTCCTTTTAGTTAACTGTCTACCTGTGATATTTCTGCAAATGTCACACGCTTAGTCTTTGCTAAACAGAAAAAATATAAATGTGCTCCTTTCATTCATGTATCCCTAATGGATTATAGTCACTCATTCATTTGTTAAAATAAAAGAACTATACAAATAACCACTATGTGTGTTTGAAGGTGGCCCACATTATGATCCTATATAAAATCATCATCATATGGCCTTAATCTTGTCACTCATACGAAGGAACATTCCGACAGCAAGTATCCTAATAAAACAGTCTCCTGTGTTTTCAGAGAGTGAGCAATGAGGCCCTGGGGAGGCTGGTCACACGTGGATTACAAGCATGGTTGTCTTCTCCCGAAGTCTGTTAGGTAAGGCTAGCCCACCCTCCTGAAGATGATCCCAGGAGCCTGTCAACTTCAGAGCACAGGGGCTCAGCTCTGCAACCAGGAGCAGATAAATCATTAACAGCACCTATGGCTTCCAAGCATTCCAGCAGTGTGCACGCTGGCCCCCTGCAGCAGGCCGCTGGGGGCATCAATGATTAACTGGGAACACTGAGAGCGTTTCAGACCTCAGGGACATGATCCCTTGACCCTTTCCTCTTTTCTCCTCATTGTCTTGTTCCAGAGTTACCTCTGAAATGTTGTAATAAAATAATTATTCAAAGATTCCTGAATATGCTGAAACTGGCATGATTTCGTAAGACAGTCTAAGTGTGCAAACAAGACTTCCATAGCTCCTGGATCTAGAGCAAAGGCAGGGACTTTGTGACCTTGCTCAGTTCCCAAGTCTGATCTGCAATGTGAACGGATCCAGGTCCTGCCGCCGTGAAAGAAGCTCAGCATGCCCCTAACATCAGTCATTCGGTTTCAGGACGTCCCTTTTATCACTCACTGCCTCTCCTCTATGCTGGAACCAAGTAGGGAAGATGGGAAGTCTTGGTTCACATTCTTGGGGTGCATTTATGGCTTTCAGTTAAAAAGCTACAGTTGAGAGTTGTATGACTGGGATCTTTCAGAGGCCGGTGAAAGCCCACAGATGTTTAGTTCTCAGAGAACCTCCACACAGACCTTCCCTTGGCACTGTGAGGGAGGATCTTAGGTCGGGCTGCTGTCGTAGAACGCTATCCTCCGAGTCTCACAGGCATCAGCTTCATTGGAACAGCTGCAAGAAACTGCAAGAGAAGCCTGAGGTCCGGCTTATTTACTGATGGTGTTCCCTCACAGAAAGAGGGAGTGGAAAAAGTTGCTGGACCCTCATAACTGCCCCTTACTGAGTCTCCAAGCAATCTGTATGTAATTCTTCCCTAACTGCGCATGACCTTGCGCTCTTGAGAGTAAACAGGCTGTCAAAGGTTAACTGAAGGGGATTCCATCTATGCAGCTTTGGGGAAATCTTCATAGTCTTCATCCATACTGGGGAGAGACTTTGTGATGGTGGAATTGCTTTAGGATCACTGATGTTCTTGTAAGCAACCCTTCACCCATGCTCTGTGAGTAAACCAATAAACTCACTGATTCCCTAAGTTGGGCTTTTGTGGAATCCTACTTTGGTCTGTTGTTGGTGTCCTATAAGGAAAGAGGCAGACACTGGTTTATGTCACCCCAGGGAAAGAGCAGCCTCATCAGCTACCCTGTGATGGGGACCTGAATGGCAGCCATGATGCCAAGTATAATATTAGAGACAGAATAGAGTGGGTTTCCCACCATTTCACATGGCAGATGGAGTGGCACATTTAGGACAACAGTTCTGGTCTCCAGTTTCAGAGGTTGTCCAGACCTCACTGCAAATTCCTCACTAAGGAAAACAAGTTTTGTATAGCCCAAATTGGCGGCAAGAACCTCTCTCTCCCAGACCCTCTATCTCTTAGGAGGTGAAAGCAATGTCTAAAGGTTTCACAAAAGATATGGTCATGCCAGAGGGGACTCATATGTTGTTCCCTTGTATTCAGAGTAGGACAGGGTCAGGGCCATGTGATCTCATGACATCCCAGGACAGTTAGGGTGGAAGAGAGAGGGCAGCGTGACAGCCAGTCCTCAGTGCCTGGGTCTGGTCGGACTTCCTGGTCTCCTCTGCACTGTAATCCCTTCCTAGCATGGAAGAGAAAATTATTCTTTAGGTGTCCCGAGTTCCTTCTGTCTCTGAGGTATGGCTTTAAGTGGTGACTCACCTAGCTCTTGAAGCAGGTTTTTCTCTTTCACCTCCATTCCCCTCTGGGCCCAACCCACAGCCTTGCTGCCCTCTAATTCCTCATATGGGAAAAGCAAGTGACCACAGGAGGAATGTTCATGAAGGCAAAGAGGCTTGCCCTCCTTTTTCACCATAATGAGTTTTTGGAACTGGCCCCAAAGAGGGTTATTCAGAGGAGAATCATATTTTTGCCACAGTAACCACATTTAATTGGAGGTTGTGTTCTTGAACAGAAGCCCAGAATCAAATAAATCAGGGGCATAACCAACAACTGTCATAAAAATAAAGATACAGCAGTCAAAACCCCTATAATAATTTAAAATAGTAAGACCGTGCTCCCGCTCTATAAAATGTCCTTAAAAACCGTTATGGCCTCAAAAGGCCTTTAAAAGAAAATGGGGCTCCTGAGAGTGTGGCTGGTAGGGGAGAAAGCAGAACTGCTGCTGGGGAGTGTTACCCCGCTTCATGTCAGTGTTCAGACCTAGTGGAATTCATTCAGTGACCAAGGGGGACCATTCACTAGGCTATCAGACCGGCAGGTCTCTTCGAACATGTTGAGGGCCTTCACCCATTCCTCACTGCCTAGGACAGATCTTCCCAGCCTGAACTCAAAGCAGTGGCAATACTGCTGACTGCACAAACCTGCCCAGACTCTAAGCCACACATCTGCCTTCTCTGAACCTGATGCAAAGTAAAAAGGGGATGATTTTGCAAAGATGGCCAGCCTCCGTGGGTATTCTGATCCTGGCAGCTCCTGGCCCTGTGTATACACTGCAAGTTCATGCAGTTGCAGGGACAGCTGCAGCAGTCTGACTGTCAGGCAGGATTAAAGAAATGAGGTTTTGCCCACATCTGGGATGAAGGGAAACCAAAAGGAGAGTAGCCAGGACTGGGCGCTAGCCCAAGAGAAACAGACTGCCTGGCAGGATGCTGGGGACCAAGAAGATGCACATACAAAGAAAAAACAAACAAAGCAAGCAGTGAGCCAGAATCACTAGGGCTATCAGTAGGCAGTGATGGGTGGATGCTGGGGATGGCTGGGAATTTTCCCCAGGCAGACAGAACCTCTTTCCCAGTACAGCTGCTGCCTGTGGCTCTATGCTCCAAACTCTTCATTCTCTAACAAGGCATCGCTATCTCCAGTAGAACTCTTTTCCTATTTTTTTCTCTTAAAGCAAGTTCTCACTTAACTGCCAAGATGGTCCTTGGACTCAGTCTACAGCCTGAGCAGGCCTTGAACTTGTGTTCTTCCTCTCCATCTCTGCCTCCTAGGAAACTAAGATTATAGGTCTGTGCCAACAGGTTCGAGTACCTGTGTTTATAATACATACTGTATCCTGTGGTTAAAGACTAGAACAGAGCTGAGGAAAACTAGAGAACAGGAAATAAAGCTGGCCATGAAGATCCATACCTATAATCCCAGCACGGAGGAGACTGAGGCAGGAGGATCACAGGTCTGTAGCTGACCTGAGCTACATGGTGAGATCCTGACTTAAGAAAAAAAAAAGTAGGGAACTGGAGAGATGGCTCAGGGGTTAAGGGGACTGGCTACTCTTCCAGAGGTCCTGAGTTCAATTCCCAGCAACCACATGGTGGCTCACAATCATCTGTAATGGGACCTGATGCCCTCTTCTGGCATGCAGGTATACATGCAGAGCATTTACACATAAAATATAAATAAATAAGATTTTTTTAAATGTAGGAAATAAAGGCAATGGGGCTGCAGAATTGGTGGAAGAAGACTTAGTCCTCTGTTCCACCTCTGAATATGAGCTCCCAGGTAGCAAAACATCACCTCCCCACAAAATGGACCACAGGTACCGTGAGTCTAGCCTTGTGGGTATATTAGGGGGTGAGAAGTGAAGAGTAAGCCATGGCCAAAGCATGACCAAGGCTCACGTCTGTGTCAAAACTGGCACCCACCCCACAGCAGGCAGGCAGGTACTTAATTAAGGCTTAGGATAATCCCCTTGCAGCCAGCCCAAAGCCCCAAATGAACCAGCAGAATGCACCAGGAAGAGATCATAGCCACTGACAACAGCAATTAGGAAAGCCTTATGCTGTGGCTTCTTTCATCCCCACCCCTGCTGGGGAAACCAGAGGATGAAAGTGCTGTTATGAACGCTGTCCTCAGAAGGTGTTCTTTAACTGGATCAGTGGATGCCAAACGGATCTCCAGGGACACATGCTTCAAGTCTCTTCAAGTCCATGTACTCTGGTGCTTCCATTTTCAATGATTTTTTTCTTTCTTATGAGCAGAGACACAGGCACCCTCAAATCTCTGGGCCTGCAAGTCTATGGACTCCATTCTCTTTCTCTGAGCAGCCCAGGCTGTCCTGGAACTCATTTTGTAGACCAGGCTGACCTAGAACTCAGAGATCCCCCTGCCTCTGCCTCCCAATTGCTCTCCTTTTTTCTTTCTGACAATTTAAGGCAGCAGGAAGGTTGGTGGCCTTGAGTGACACTGTAGTCCCTTTAAAATCTTACAATGAAAAGCCATTTCTTTTTGTCAGCAGGCTTAACTTCCCTATTCTCATTTAATGAGACACCTAAGTCCTTGAAAATGCGCAACCAAGACACAGGAGTAAAAGTGTACAGGGGAAACTCCCATACTGACAATTCTTAATTCCCTGTAAATCAGGCCTTTCATATAACCAAGATTCTGACTGAACTTCAGCCCCCTTTGGGGTGGCTAGTGGATAACTCTTCCATGTAAACTGTGGTTCTGGCCTTATTTACTGTCGCCATGGAGCTCTGACGGCACAGTTTTTAGCTGACAAGGCAGATCCAGGAGGTTAGTGTTCTGTGGTGGTCCTCAAGCTTCTGTGACCAATTTGAGAGAGGTTCTCCGCCATAGAAAAGGCCACTAGAAAGCATGCGGCACTGTAGACATGGAAGAAACCAAAGCTTTGGTGTGGTTTGGTTTTTGATTTGCTCAGGCTCTCCTGCCCACCTCCCCAAGGTCAGCAGCATGTCCCCTTCTTAGGGGAACTGTCTCTCTCCACTGCATGGGGGTCTGGAGGGGAGGCCTGCCTGTGAGCTGCCTCTGGCCAAGATGCTTGTCAGACATTGGGCACACATACCATCATAGCCAGCCAGTTTGTGCTCTTCCCTAAAATTCCACTTCTGACTCTTAGGAGACCAAAATTATCCCTGAAACTGTCTCTTTCACTGCCTCCGAACCTCTCATGTTCCCGCCAGTAAAGGACCAAACAAGTGAAAATCTGAGAGCCCAGGTATACAATAAGGAGAAGCCATGAAGACACTGGAGAGCAGCATTGTGGGGGCTTCAGATCTACTCAATTATATGAAGTGATACATCTCCTCTGCTTAACCACTCTGGGACTGGTTTCTGTCACAAGTAAAAAAGAATCCCTACCAATTCAGGAAGACATCTAGGCTCTGAAATCAGACCCGGCATACTGTGGTGTGTCCTTAGTCCTGGCACGTAGATTCTGACTGCATCAGTTACCGGCTGCCTGGCTGTAGACAAGCAGCTTAACTTACCTAGTCTGCACATCCACAAGATAGGAACGATGCTGGAATCCACATCCATGGAAAAGTGTATGATCAAATCAGATGGTACACACATAACATCTCATTAACAGATTTCAAATTTTACACCCGTGTACACTCTCTTCTTCAAAGTCAGTAATTCTTTATAAGTTATCCTAAAATTCACACACACTTCCAGAATTCTTAACACTATGAAGCTACTATTGCTATAAGATATATCAACAAGTACTAACACTTGTGAATAATAAGCTTAAGTGTGCCTCGTGTACAAAATTCACACTCTTATTTTTTTTAAGAGTAATTTTATATGCTCTGGCCAGTCTCAATAACCCTGGCCTTGAAACATAGACCATACTGGCCTAGAACTCAAAAAGATCCACCTGCCTCTGCCTCCCTCTGAGATTAAAGGCATGAGTCACTGCATCCAGTTACAACTTATATTTTTATAGACAACTTAGAGAATTCGTATTTCTTCAATAAAATCTTATGTGTGCACATACATGTGGGTGTATACAGGCCAGGGCATGTGAATGGTTGTCAGTCAGTCCTTCCCTTCCACCATGTGGGTCCCAGGGATTGAACTCAGACTGCCTGGCTTGCCAGTAAGCAGTTTACCTGCCGAGTCATCTTGTTGGCCCAGAAAGCTGGTCTATAATCTTTTTAAAACATATTTATTTATTGGAAGGGTATGCCTCAGTAAGTGGGTCTGCACTCTTCATCAGGTAAAAACCTAAAACTTTAACTAAGAACACCTTCTGTTCTGGGTGAACTGGTTTGCTATTTCTATCTAAAGAATGAAACCAAACTTGAAAAGTGATCATTATTTTTATGTAGCATGGCAAAGCACATTTGGAAACAAATATCCAACCTGTCATTTTACTACACCATCATTGCCTTCCCGGAATAGCACATGCAGTTTTGAGACAGGGAGCATCTCTTGAATTTCTGCCTCATTGACTAATGCAGTCCTGAATTTGAAAGGCCATGGGCAAGGGTTGGGAAGGCAGTATCTGGGGTTTCTAGCAGTCATGGCTGCGTCCAAAGAAAGGGATATACTTCATTGGCAGAAGGGTTTAATGGAGCAGAGAGCTGTTCTCCAAGTCACACAAAGGTCATCACCCTCAGCCATAGCAGCCAGGGCACAAGACATGGAGAGACAGCTCAGTGGTTACAAACACTTGTTCGTACATAGGACCTAAGCTCGCTCCCAGAAGAGATAGACAGGGCAGTTTAAAACTATCTGTGATTCCAGTTGCAGGGATCCAACACCCTCTTCTGAACTCCTTGGGCACCAGGCACACATGTGGTGCACAGACATCCATGTAGACAAAACACTCATATATATAAGACAAAATAAACCTCAAAAAATTAAACCATAATAATTTGGCTCAGCAGTTCCACTTTGGGATATATACTCAAGAGAAATGGAAGTAGGAACTTCAACAGATTCATATACCAATATTCTTAGTAACATTCATACCAGTTAAGAGAGACTAACCCAAGTAATCTATTATTAGATAACTGGAGAAGCAAAAGTTTTACAATGGAATACTGTTCATCCATAAACAGAGAATTCTGACATATGCTGCAACATGGGTGAGCCTGAAGATACTATAGTAAGTGACAAGAATACTGTCACTACAAGACTTCAGAACACACAATCTCACTTGTGTGAGGGACCAAGAGAAGTCCACAGAAGCAGAGAGTGGAATAGTGTTGCTTGGTGTTGGGGGGAAGGGTGACTAAGAAGTTGTTTATATTTTTGGCTGTGAGCCTAGCCTTTAATGGCAGAGTCATCTCTCCAGGCCATGAGGATCAGGAAGGAGGCGGAGGATGAAGGAAGAGACAGCTGGAATTGGGGAGCATTTGGGGGCAGTGTGGAAACCCAGAACATTGGAAACTTCCTGGAATCTATGAGTATGACTCTAGTGAAAACTCCTAGTAATGGAGGATATGGACAGAGTCTAAACTGGCCATTGTTTGTAGCCAGGCAATGCTTCCAATGTTGGGATGGGTTGCAACTGGTTAAGCTGTTGGCCACTGGGGTACTGTGGAGATCCCTAAACAATGCAGGCTAATGCTAGGACAGATGATTGCTCTCTAAAAACTAACTGTGAGGTCCCATTGCTGAGGATGACATCCACACAGACTCAATGAACATAGGAAGGCGAGCTGGTGCCACCATGGAGCCTTCACCCTGTGTTCTAGTCTCTTTGGTGTTGGAAGGTACTCTGCAGGCACTGGAAAGAGAAACCTGGACATCAACCCAGCTCCACTTCAACCTACAATCTGTCCTGCCTGCAAGATGTGTTGGGTGCAATGGTAACACAGAAGTTGTGGGAGTGGCCAACCAACGTCTGGTTTAATTTGAGGCCCACACCATGAAAGGGTGCCCATGCCCTACACTACTTGGATGGCCAGGAACTGGAGACTGGATAGCCCAGACACTTAAGATAGAACCAAACATGACTGGTCAAAAAAAATCAATGAAATAAATGATAATTACATTTTGCTATACTCATAGACGGGTGCCTTGTCCAGTCAGCATCAGAGAGGCTTCCTCTGGCAGCAGGTGAGAGCGGGTGCAGAGAACTGCAGCCAGACATTATACAGCCAGTGACTCTAACTAAGCTGGGCTCACACGGGCTCACAGAGACTGAAGTGTCAAGCACACGGCCTGCATGGGTGTGCATCAGGTCCCACATGGGTCTGCACCAGGTCCTGTGCTCATATCAGGTTAGCTTGGTGTTTCTGTGGGACTCTTAACAGTGGGAACAGGTGTGTCTCTGGCTCTTTTTCCTGATCTTGGGACTCTTTTCATCCTATTTGGTTGCCCTGTCCAGCCTTGATGTGAAGACTTTTGCCTTGTCTTAATTGCATCCTGTTTTGTCGTGTTTGCTTGTCTCTTGGAGGCCTGCTCTTTCATGAAGGGAAATGGAGGGGAAGGAGACGTGGGGGAGAGGGGTGGTGATAGAGACCTGGAAGGAGTGGAGGGAGGGGAAACTAGGTCTGGATGTACTACATGAGAAAAGAATCTACTTTCAACTAAAAATAAAAAAAGGAGGTTGTTGTTTAATGAGTTCATAGTTTCAGTTTTATAAGGCAAAAGCTATCCTGGAGATGCATGGTGGTGATGGTCACATGACAGTATGACCATATTTAAGCGACTGAACTGTACACTTAAATGGCTAAAACCATAACTTCTATGCTATGTATACTCACCAACAGTAAAACAGATCAGGCCAGGTGTGGTGACGAGAGACTAGGAGTTAGACAGACACCCAGACAGACAGACAGGGAGAGGAGACGTGACAAGGTAATAAAAGTTGTGAGGTCCAAGATGGCCGGTTTCTTCCTCACCCTTCTGATTTGAACAAAAGCCTGTCAGCTTAAAACAAAGGCCTGTGGGCTTCTGTCCCCCACCAGCAGGCCCCTGCTGATGAACTGACTCAACAAGTTCAAGGCCTGCTAAGGACATGTCGCATAACAGGATGAACCAATCAACCATCCCAGCTTTCTTAAAACTGACCAACCCTAAATTAGAGGAGGAAAACCCTTCAGAGGCTTTAAAAACCCCCAGGTCACAGCAGATTTTCCCCAAGTTCCCTGTCTGCTCTACAGATGGTCTTTTTCTTGGCTATCTCGTCCTAGCAAATGCCTTCCTTTGATGGTTGGTGCTGTCTGCAGTGTTTGAGACACCTCTGCGGCCTCCTTTGGGCTTCAGCTTTTTCCTTCTTTAATTCCTTAACTGGTAGAGCCAATGAACCTGATCAAGACCCTAAACTGTATCACTTCAGTCAAGCATCACAATGCCCTTAATAGAGAAATCAGACCAAAGCCATCCTTCTAAAGACCCAACCCTGCCTTCTCCTCTGTCCCTCCTCTCCCTGCCCTTCACACTCTTCCTGCTACAGAAGCCTTCTCTGGGAGGCCACCCTGGCACACCTTGAGCAGTTGGTGTTCTAGAAGTCTGGACGTCAGGCTATGGAAGCTTCCTGAGGGTGGAGGCTGGGGCAGGGAGGTTCATTAAAGTGTGGCTGTGAGCTAAACAGGAATTCCCAGGCTGTAGTCGGATGCAGTGCAGTCAGATACAGTTGGCTCCCTGGGAGCGGGATTCGCAGGGCTAGGCATGGAGGACCGAGCTCTGTAAGAAGCTGCACTCGTGTGCAGAAGGTGACAGGGTGCTCCTAAATGCTCTGCCTAACTCATGCAGGGTTCTCAGGAGTCCTTCCCTGGGAAGTACAAGGCCAGCCTCCGAGGAGACCAGGGCTCCTGAATTTTTGCAAAGCAAGCAGCTTCAACTGAGCCTCTTCCTCAGCTGCTTCTGCCTCATCTGCTGGTCTTGCTAACACAGTTTTGCAGGCACAGCCCCCTCACAAGCTATTGTTCAGAAATTTTAGGGCAAAGCCCTGGGGACCCAGGGAAGAGAGAAGAAATAAATGCCAGCAGCCCCACTGTGAGCAAGCGACTGGAGTGGTTCTCTCGGTTTGCCGGTGGCGCACTGAGAACACCAAAGGGGTGAGTCCTAGATCCAAGCCCTCATTTAAAGCAGATTTAGGCTTCTCAGTCCAAGCCATTGAAATTGTTTCTGAAGAAGCATCTGGAAAAACGGAGGGAAAAGGCTGCCCAGTTATTTAGTGAAAAACAAAACTCAAACTTTCCTTTCTGCCCTCCTGCCAATGTCCCTTTCAACCATGTGCTCCTTGGGGATGACTGCTGGGGCCCAGAGACCTGGCACTGAGCATCGTCATCCCCAGAGGAGTCGGCCTTACCACAAGTACTGGTTAGAAGGCTCGGTATCTTCTCCTCCCTAAAATTTGGGCACAGGATCTGGCTTTGTCTTAACCAACCTCTAGCTTACAAAAGGCTGGGTTTCTGTCTTTCTATTCTGATCTTAGGGACCCATAAGGTAGTAAGTGCCAGTATTAGATGGAAGCCGCACTTCCTACCCTGGGTTGAAGATCCTGTAGACGCGGTGGCTTCAGTACAGGTGAGGGCTTGGGCCACCCTTCTCAGAGAGTTCGGGGTGCAGAAGTCCTGGAGTCCTAACAGGCCCTCAAAAACAAATATGTGTCTGGGGTGACTCCGTGGTACAAGAACATCCTCAGCCTGGGTAGGGCCCTGGATTTTATTCCCAGTATCACAAATAACTAAAACAAATATAGCCAGGTGGTGGTGGTGCGTGCCTTTAATCCCAGTACTCAGGAGGCAAGCTATAGAGAAACCCTGCTTTGAAACCCCTTCCCCCAAAAAAAACCAAAACCAAACAAACAAATAAATACATATGATAGTTACCTCCAGTCTGAGGAGCTGAGAGGGAACAAGGGTCCAGGGTCAGTCCATTGGGAGTGAATGAAAACTGGCAGGGGGAAGCAATTGATAAGGATGAAGGATCCCTAAGGGGAGCCTTGTAGAAGGACACTAGTGAGACCTGAGAAGGCAGTTTAGTTTATATTTTCTGTTGCTAAAATACTGCTGCATAGCTGGGGGGTGTAGCATGCATGAAATCCTACTTTCATTCCCCAGCACTGTATGAACCAAGAGTGATGGTGCATGCCTATGATCTCAGCGTACAGGAGTTTGGTGTGGGAAGATCCGAAATCCAAAGTCATCCTCGGCAACAGTGAGTTTGAAGACAGCCTGGGCAATGTACAAACTTATTGTCATATTCCAGGGAGCCACCTTAGCTTAAAACAGTTTAGAACTCACCATTTGGCTCTTTGGTCTCCCAAAGAGCTTCAGACCCTAAAAAAGCTAATAACATCCCAGAAAACCAGCCAACAGCTTCCCCAGTAGTTGCATTACTCAGGGTACCACCATATCATCACCACAGGAGGTGCTGCAGAAGCTAAGGGGAGCCAAAGTGCCCTGTGGCTTGGAAGAACTGGGCATACCTGGGGTCCAAGGACCACTTTCCCACAGTAGCACAGCCTATTCCAGAGCCATTTCTATCACAGGAGTTCAGCACTAGGTCTAGACCAGGGTCCCAATTCCAAGGCTGGTGTTCACTCCTTCCTTTTACTGGACACAGGGAAAATCCAATATGCTGTTACCGTCAGTTTCTCTGGATCTAAGTTTACTGCCTCTGCAGGGTCTGCCCCAACCCACCTAGAAAATATGTAAGCCATGGAAGTTGATGGTGGAGACAAAATTCTAAGTTTCACTCAGTTCCCTGAAGAGAGCACTCAGGGAATAAGGACAAGCCTGACTGAAATGACACCCAATCTTCCTCCTTTGCTAAGACCCCTTAACACCTACAAAGGGGGATATTCACACTTTACTTATGTTTGCTTCTATCTGTCATACATCAGATTCCTCCCCCTAATGCTGTCCTTCCGAAACACGTCTACCTTACACTGTTGGAATACTGGATGGATGCTCTAGAACTAAGCAAAGATAGTGGACCAAAGGCAGCGATGTAGAGATGCACGTTTGGTTACTTTTCTGTTGCTGTAGTAGAACACTATGAAGAAAAGCAACCCATGGAATACAGGGCTTGGTTTGTATATGGTTCCAGAGGATTTGAGTCCATAATTGCAGGAATAGCATGGCAACAGCTGCCAGAACAAGAAGCTGAGAGAGAGCACGTATTCACAGAGCAGAAGGCAAACTGGATGTAGGGTGAGGTTTAAACCTGCAAAGCTCGCTCTCTAGTGATGTACTTCCTCCAGCAAGGCTGCATCTCCCCATAATCTCTCCAGATAGGACCACCAACCAGGAACCAAGTATCAAATGCCTGAGCCTATGGACAATGCCTTATTCAAAGCACCACGGTACCCCTCTCCACCTGCCATTCTGCCCAGTTAGTCTCTTGAGATGGCCCGATGTTCTCCCCTCTCCATAGTCTTCAGCCTGTACCCCTCTCCATAGTGACCACATCTTTAAAAAAAAAAGCGCATTGATCACAGTGCAGACTGCTTAGATTCAGGCCTGGCCTAGAAAATCCAAAGCAACGAATCACTATGACATCACCTTCCATATTTCTCTGCCTACAGCAAGCACAGGACCATATTTTCCATTAAAAAGAAAAAAAACCAGGGCATATTATTTGATGAGAGATTTATGGGCTGCCTCCAGGTGCACGAAAGGGTTGAAGTTACAAATGTTTTAACACCAAAATACTGGAACCAAGGATATTTGGATGGATTTTATTGGAAACATGAGTTTGTGGGTTTTTTTTTAAAAACAGGAATGAGTAGTGACCATCTGAGATGACCGCACATATGCCAGCCACACAGGTTATGCTTTTGTTTATTCCAGGTATCCTGGACACAACTCAACACAAGACGGAGTTATTTAAGAGAGGGGACCAGGCATTGCACCTATTTCAAAATTCTCCCAATGCCCAGCAGGGCCACTAAATCCTGGCTAGACTAGGTTGGCTGATGCCTCGCTCTCTGTATCCTGGCTTACGTGTCACTGCAAAATGCTTCTGTTGATTTCCCGAACCAGGTCACACTGTACTCTTGCTGCCCCAGTGTTTCTCCTTCAGTGGCCTCTTTGTGGCATATCATTCGTGTAAATGCATCGCTAGCAAACCTTGCCTATTTCAGAGCACGGGACTGTGATTGCCTATGGAAAGACCTGCAACAGTTCTGCCCATCAAGAAACTGGGAGCTGGGTGTGGCAGCTTATACCTTAATACCAGGACTCGGAGACGGGGAGAGGACTGGGCTACACATGAGACAATCTCAAAGAGAGAGAGAGAGAGAAGGGAGAGAGAGGGGAGAGATGAGGAGAGGACAGAGGGGGAAGAATAAAAGAGAGAAATTCCTAATTCCCGATACCATTTCAAGCACAGAAGGTAGAAAGTCATTTTTTAAGAGGGAGGGGAGTAGAAGCAGAGAAATGAAAGGTAGGTATGATCACATTTTCTTATATACATGTATGACTTTCTCCTAATTAAAGAAAAGAAATGGAGAGACTGAGGGTGGGGGAAGTGGTCGCTCCTTATGTTGCCCAAATAAGTCTCAAAGTCATGGGCTCAAGGAAGATCCTCTTCAGTCTCCTGTAGTTAGGAATACAGGCATGTGTCATTATGCCCAGCTATCAATGTATATTTTTAAATTAATGATATGGTTTCTCTGGTAGGTTCCTTGACTCTTTACTTATGCTTTAATCCTTTGCTGATTAATTTGAGTTTATTATTAATATATTTATTACCACTAGCTATTACATTAATGGAGACTACAAGGTTGTTCACAGGACTATGGCTGGCACACTACTAAGAGCAAAATGTGGCTATCAGACTCAATGTTCTAAAAGAACAGAAGCCCGAAGAAGAAATTAAGGAAGAAGGAGTCTTGTAGAATACATGGTTCGACACCGTGGGCCAGACATAACTTGTATGTGAAAAGGACTGAATTCTAAACATCATTAAATCTTAATCTGCACCAACAGAACTCAGTGCCCAAACAAAGAGAAGGTAGTTCTTCTGATAGAACGCTTCTGGGTGCATATGCCACATGTTTGCAAGGCACAGACGAGGGGTTCACCATCTGAAAGGGGATGGCAATGCACAGCATCCAGTCAGCACCTTGCTTGTGCACATGAAAACTGGATGAACATACAGAGTAGTTGCTGTAAGTAGGCACCCTTAGTAGAGAATAAAACCCAAAAGAGGATATCATAGTTTCAACTATATGACAAGCTCCGGTATGGAAGTCTACACACAGCGTAGTGCCAAAGAGCAGAAGCAAGGGTCCACATGTAGAAAGGCAGATGATGGCTACAACAGGGAGGGACAATGCCTGAGCAAACACGCAAACCAGTTGCAAGATGGTGGACCTCACCTCCAGGGCATTCCTACCAAGCTAGTAACACAGAAGCATTCACAGTCCCTGGAATGTCTTAAAACCCAAATCTTACTGTCCAAGGAGGTGACAAAGCTGAACACAGAAGGGTGAGCGGGACTGTGAAGGGAACAAGCCACTTCCTACAAACAAGTCCTGCACCACACACAGCCTGAGATGGTCTGTTCCTTGAAGGCTTCCATGAACTCAACCACAAACTCTCTCCAGCACTGGACCAGCAGGCTGTGTTTCCATTTGTTCTACCGGTTCCGCTGGGTCTCAAATTCCTCTCTCACCAGTTTCAGAGGAATCTACTTTTCCAGAAAAGTATTCACTTCTTTCAAGAGTATGTTGTCAGAAGTGAGCTTGAAAATCTCATGTCTGCCAGCTCCAGGTCAGCGGTGTGAGCCCTACTTTTGAATTTCATGTATCTTTTCTGATTTCCTTTGATTGGTCTCTCTGGATTTGCCTATTTTCTATTCCTAAAACCAACAAAGTAATAACTAATGCTTATAAAAGTATGGAAAAATTAAATTCCTAAACCTTGTTGGGATGAAGACCAATCACTGAACTTCATTTTTTCTTTTCTCTGAAATTAACACAGCGATGCTGACCTTACAAGGCTTTCTTATTAGTTGGAAAATGTCCATTCACAGACTTGCTGAGACTCAGTGATTCTATTTGTGAGATTTCCTTTGGGTGACTCTGTGATAATGGATGTTGTTTGTTTTCATTTAATTAAAAGATCAAATATTTATTAGGAATCTGTCAATTGGGTGTGGTGGTACACACCTGTAACTCCAGCAGCACCAGGGAGCTGAGGCAGAAGGGCTGTGAATTCAGTCAGCCTGAGATACTTACTGAGTACCTCTCTCAAAAATAAACACAGAGAAAAAGTAATCTAAATATGTTAAAAACATACTATAGTGAAAATAATATGGAACATCAAAAAACAAATACTCCATTATTAAAAAATTATCTTGGGACTTGAGAAATGGCCTGACAGTTAAGAGTACTGGATGCTCTTCCAGAAGAACAAGGTTCAATTTCCCAGAACCCAAAGGGGGCTCACAACCAGTCTGTAGACTGATAACTGCCAGTCTCAAGGGATTTGACATCTACTTCTGGCATCAGAGGGTACTGCATGCATGTAGTACCCAGGCAAAGCACTCCTACCCATAAAATAAAAATAAAGGGAATTTTTAAAATTATTATGAAGGATTATAAGGAATGTCAATATCCTTTAAGGAGCAACTAAAAATACAGCTTTTTACAACTATAATTATTCAGTATCTATAATTCAACTTTTATTAAAAATGCTGCTGGGGTTGAAAAGGCTGCTCAGCAGTTCAGAGCACTGGCTGATCTTCCAGAGGACCCAAGTTCAGTTCCTAACATCCACACGGTAGCTCACTAGCATCTGTAGCTCCAGTTAGAGGGGATCTGATGCCTTCTTCTGGCCCCCAAGGTCACCAGCCATGCAGACGGTGCACAGATATAGATGCAGGCAAAACACCCATGTACATAAAATAATAATGAGAATAAAATAAAATGCTGTTATTTCTGGGTGGGTCTATTGTTTTCTATAAATTCTATATTTAAAAAACTATGATGAACATTTTACTTTTATGAATGTTTGTCAAAAAATTAAAAATGTCACTTTCTGGAAGTCAAATTATGCACACTGAGGAAAACATTTTTAGAGAGTAAATTAAAGCAGAGGTTTGTGGTGACTACATGTCCCCTCAGAAAGACAAAGGGAGCAGTACATTGTGCTTGTCATTAGGAAATTCACCTGAGATGGGCATGGCTGGTGACCAGCTGGACTAAACTAAATGAGCTTCAGCGTGGCATTTCCTCAAAGCCCTGGTGGAAGGGCCTCTGTAGAGGGGGTGTGTGGCTTCACAAGGGGCAATGTGAGACGTGTCCACAATCTCTAGCTGGTGCCCAGCATGACTTAACCGAATGCTCTAGCCTATCCTTCAGGCGTTGGGTAGATGGCCCGACACCCGTTTGGAGAGTCTGTTCTTAGTCAACTGGACCTGCATGGGTTCAAGGAGAGGTTAACTCCAACCCCTGTGAGAAGTACTCAGGGCCTAGAGCCTCTTGGGTTCTGAGCTAGAGCCTGAAGCTGAGCAGAGCCACCACGCAGTGCTAGCCCAAGCTGCCAGGCCTCTTGGCAGAGCTGAGTTCTGCTGGCCGAGCGAGACAGCTCTGGGGCACGGAGAGCGGAGAGAGGNTCCAATAAGGCTCCACTTCTGCGGCTGCTGGCAGATCGCTGGAAAGAGCGGCACCAACCTCACATAATGTTTTCCATCAAACCCACAATTAAGTAATATTCTCTTAGCTCATGAGCTGCACAAGAAAAGCTTTTCCTGTCACTTCTCCATTCTCCTCAGGAGCCTCAGGTCAGGCTGGGGTTACAGGCTTTGGCAGGTCGGGGGAGAGCACAGCTTAGGCCTCTAGAGACCAGTATGGTCCTCCTGCCACGTGAAGATGGAGGCCTGGGAGGTCCCATGAAAGCCACACTGTACACAGCATTTCACTTCCTCCCCACCAGCCCTGCCAGTCGGGACTACTTTTATAGGTAAAGAAAATACCTATAGCATTTTCAAAGAAGTCAAGCAATTTGTACCAGGTCCCCCAGTTCAGGCTTATTCCACCACAGCCCACCACCATTTAGGGGAGTCAAACAGAACCACAGGCAAGAAAGCACCAAGTATCAACAAGCAAGGCCAAGACTTCCTAATCTTTTGGCAAGGTCTGTCACCAGTGTTCCCCGGGGCTTATGCTTTGAGAGTACTGTTAAACACCACACCCTTATTTTGTAATTGAAGGAATTAATAACTCCTAGAAAGGTGTGGGGTGGATGCCACCTTCTCCACGAGCTCTTCTCAATGCTTCTCATCCCTATCTTTTATCCCTAGCTTTATCATATTTTATACCCTGACCAAAGAACACCAAGTCTGTTTCACTCACCAGTATTCACCCATTCAGTAAACAAAACTCAGCACTGCCCCCCTTGTACTGGGCTAGATGCTGGCGATGAAGAGATGACCCAGGACTAGTTAGTCTCCACTCCACAGGAATGTCAGCTCTAACAGGGGGCAGATGAAGAAGATTCAAAGCGGTAGATCCGAGAAATCAAGTTCAGGTTCAGCGAAGGCACAGCCAGACACATCTGTTTCAGTGCCTCGGTCAGGTCGCACCAATACAAACAAGAAGGGAGTCTCAGGACTTCACGCCTCCTAGAACCAAGAGCTCCCAAGGGGCCCTGTGGACACCAAACTGTAGATGTTCCAGTTCTTCTAAGAAAATGCTTTATAGTGTAGAGAGGCTGGAGATGTATAGAGCTCAGGGG
The DNA here is from genome assembly GCA_001685075.1 of Bramus lutescens. Classification (NCBI taxonomy): domain Eukaryota; kingdom Metazoa; phylum Chordata; class Mammalia; order Rodentia; family Cricetidae; genus Bramus; species Bramus lutescens. The sequence goes on along the minus strand of LOEQ01003079.1, from coordinate 143,123 downwards.
CAGAATTCTTATTTATTTGTTTATTTAATGCCTATGTGCCGTGCGTGCGTGCGTGCGTGCATGCATGTGGTGTGTGTGTGTGTGTGTGTGTGTGTGCATGCGTGCGTGTGTGGACTACGTGCATGCAGAAACCCTCAGAGGTTAAAAGAAGGTGCCAGACCTCTTGGAACTAGAGTTACTGGCAGTTGTGAGCTGCCGTGTGGGAAACCAAGTCTGGGTCCTCTGCAAGTGCAGTATGTGCTCTTAACTGCTGAGCTATCCCTACAATCCCAGTGGCAGAATTCTTGTTTAGTATGTCCAAGGCCCCTAGGTTCAATCCCCCAGCACTGTAAAAATCCTATGGAAGACAAATAAATAAATAAAGTGACATGAAAGCATCTGTATAATATCTGAGACAACATGATGCTGTGTAAATGTCACTACAGCATTGTTTAGAGAATAAGGACAAGGAAAACAGCCTGGGGGGGGGNGGGGGGGGGCGGAGAGACAGGCTCTTGCAGAGGACCAGAGTTCAGTTCCCAGCACCCTCTGCAGGTGGCTCACAACTGCCTCTAACTCCAGCTCCAGAAGATCCGATGTCTCTGGTCTCTGTAGACACCTGCAGTCATATGGACATGCCACCCCAATACACAAATTAAAACTTCTCAAATAAATCTTAAAAAAAAAACCCAGTCTTTACAAACACATGCCATTTTCTGCCACATATTTTCAATTTGCTGCAGGATGAACCCACAGATGTAGAACTCAGAGGTACAGAGGACCAGCTCTACTTGTCACATACCTCTTCCAGGCAACACCATGACACTTGCCTTGGGACACTCCCCCATCACTCCCGGGAGCGGTGTCCACCTTGACAGCTCCTGGGGCCCAAAGAGGAAACTTGAGACACACACACACTGAGTGGGATAGGACTGCAATGCAAAGATTTAAGTCAACACAGTGTGGATCAAGGATCTGTGCGGAAATGGAAAGAGAAAAAGAGCAAGAGAGACTTGACCCTGACTCAGGAGGTAAAAATGCTTACTCTCAAAGCCTGACAACCTGAGTTCAAGCCCCAGACCCTGTATGATGGAGGGAGAAAGCCAACAAAGCTGTCCTCTGAGCGTCACTTGTTGCAGCATGGCCCTCATCTCTCATAAACAAACAAATGCATTTTTTTAAAGGGACGTCTATCCAGCGGGGCAAAGCCAATGAACTTCCAGAGGAATGTGGTCCTCAACCACTGCTCTCCTTATGTACCTTGCACCATCATTGTCCCCCAACCCCCGGCCTGGAGTTTTCATTTCTTAACACGTATCAGGTCCCGTGCGGGCCCTTTGGTGTCCTCACTCTGGGCTATGTGGAGCTGTCTGAACACCAGAGTGAAGAAATCTGCCTGTAGCGCTCACTGCCTCTCTCTCTCCTGCCACTGCTAGCGATCTCACTCTGGGGGTCCCGGCCTCCAATCATCCAGCTGCTGGGAAGCAGGCTCCACCAGACCCTGTCTGGCATAGTGGTGGACCAAACTGGAGTAGAGACACAGAATGGGGTCTAGAGCATTCTGACTCAGAAGCAGCTTGGTAGAAGCAAAGAAGTAGCCTGTGGATGGAGGCTGAGAGAAACCTGGGGAGAGAGAGAGACTTGATTGACTCAGTGACAGGGAGCTGGAGGGCCATAAAACTGGTGCTGTGTCTCATCCCTTTCTGATGGCAGTGCAAACTGAAGAGCAGCCTTTAGGAAAGTACTTGAGATGAGAATCTTCTGTCCCATCATTAACCTCTCTACTGCCAACTAATCAATCCCTAGGAAATTATATTAAATTTAAAGTTTCATATAGAAAGGTATACATGGGAATTCAATTTAAAAGAGGAACTATAGAAACCACCCAAATAACTGCAGCGAGGGGAATGATTCACCAAACAACAGTGTATTGTATTTTACAGAATATTAACCATTAATGTCACAGGACAGTGCTCTGGAAAATGACTGACTCCTCAGCTAAAAGAACAGCGGACACCTAGCCGTATGAATGACTTTACTTGTGACACAAAGCTACCAAGCACGTAAGCTATTACTCATGCCACAGTGACCTTTCATCCAGACAGTGCCAGGACAGAGGCAGCGTCACTTCCTTTTCACAGACAAGAAACTGACTTCAAGCATAATTGGACAAATTACCCAAGGTCACAGCTGGTGGAAGCTAGGGCTAAAGTAAACATGAAGTCTGACTCCCAGTGCAGCCATCTAAAGGAGACCTGGCTCAGAGAAGAAAGACAGGGCAGAGCTGTCAAGCAAATGGCGATGGCCGCTGCACAGCCCGGCAAACGCAGCGCAGACTCGGCCTTCCTTTGACGTTTGCCTTCTAGTTGTTCCCTTAACCAGCAGCATGTCTGCCTGAAGGCTTTCTTGAAGAGGAACGCTGTGGGCAGTCCAGTGACCCAATTCCTGTTTCCATAGGAGCTCCCAATTATCTAGGGCTCCACTCGCCGTGGTTCAGATACTTGTGGCCAACAGTTATCCAAAACATAGTAAACAGAGAGGTCTAGAGATAAACAAGTTTAAGTTTAGACAACTTTGTTGCAGAGCATTGCTAGGATTCTTCTGTTGTACCATTAGCTTATTCTCATGGATCTTCCACTGAGTCTAATTTACAAATTAAACTTAGTCACATCCATGTAGGAGGTGGCAAACATATCTAGAGGGTTTGGTACAACTGTGGTGTCAGGTGGCTTTAGACTGCATCTCTGTTTGTGGATAAAGGGTCTACTGTAGCTCGAGAGCTGTTGTGCACACGTCTGCCATGGTACCAAGCCTCTCCTTATACGGTGAGGTGGGGTGATTATTCCCATCACGCCTGTGAGGCTCAGAGAACACAAGCAGGAGAAATCCCAGCCCAGGCCTGCCTGTGAAGCCTGCACCCTTGCTATTCTCCCCCACCACTCGGATGCTCAGAGGTGCTTGCTTTCCTGCCTGAGTGTTTCATGGCCACGCTCTGGAAAATACTTGTTGATAAACACATGGTGGGCCTCTCCAGTGTCTCAGGCTTGAGGGTGAAAATCAGGACTGTGCCATAGCGGACTGGGGCTTGGTAACTCTGTGCAGCTCAGTTTATCTTCACCTCTCCCTCAGGGAGCAGTGGTCCACCTGAAACCACAAGCTATACTAAACCCTGTTGGTTTTCCTCTACAGCCACATGAGATGTTTTTGCCTGGTATTTTATCATAGCAACCATTTTCATTTTATCATATTTGTAACTTAAGAATAATTAAGCGCTAAATGGAACACAACAATGTCCTGCTGTGGGTGGGTTTTGCCCTTTATTTTACACTTGATACTTTGAAACTTCGCAATGAAAAAGAAATAAAATGTTAATATATTAACAAGTCTGTTCTCAGGAATTTACCCTAATGTGATTCTCATGGCTTTTCTTAGACACTGGCCTACAAAGAGGTAGTAGTATAATAGTAAGAGAAGTTCACTGATAGTATAAAAATGACCAGGCTTGAGACATGGCTTACTACTCTTGCAGAGAACTGTATTCAATTCCCAGCACCCAGACAGGGCAGCTCGAACCTATCTGTAACTCCAGTTTGAGGGGATCCTCCACCCTCTTCTGAACTGTGCAGATAGCAGCACTAACATGTTCACAAAGCCACATACACAGACACACTCACACACATACTCAGATACATATATACACCTAATTAAAACTAAAAAAAATCTTTAAAAAGTTAGTGAGTGTAGCCCATACTAAGAACAGTATCCTGGAAACAAAACTAACAAACAAACAAACAGAACAGCACCCCACCCTGTTGGTCCATTCAGCAGACACACACGTGTCACTACGTGTTATTGTCATTCCCATCTCAGTAAACACCCTCGCTGGTCCAGATGCCCCAACTCAGTAGAAAGAAACTGGTCTTAGCTTATTCTTAGCTGGTTCATCTCTAGACCTGCCATTCTTATTATTCTTATTATAATAAGAATATTATTATTAATATCCTTTGGGCCCTTTGTCTCCCATTCTCTGCTCTAAGAAGCCATACTTTCTACCCCAATCACTGCCGGAGAGGAACGTCTTAGAAGGAAAAGAAATCTACCATGTCTGCAAATGATGTGATGGCTGTGAGCTGTGGGGCAAGGCAGAGGGCAGAGTTCCCTCTGCCTCCTGTCTCCGAGAGGGAGCTGGGGCACCTCCCTGGGCATTCAGCCTTGACCCAAACCCTTGACTCTCATGTCCCTACCCCAGGGTACTTTACTCAATGCTGCTCTTAGAGACTTCCTCTGTCACTCTCTGCCACCCACATCCTCCAGAGAGCCAGGCCTCTCTTTTTAGTCCATACATCTTTGTCCATCCACCTAGTCACCATCTCCCCAGGAGGTGTCAAACACATACTGCAAGTCCCCACCTTCACCAAGTCCAGGCAGTAACACCCCTACAGGGATAAAATTAGTTCTAAGAAGGGGCAAAATAAAAATCCATACTCTCATTCTCTATCTATCTATCTATCTATCTATCTATCTATCTTCTATCATCTATCTATCATCTATCTATCTATCATCTATTATTTATATATCATTTATCTATCTATCATCTATCTATCTGTCTGTCTATCTATCATCTATTATTTATTATTTATATATCATTTATCTATCTATCTATTTATCTATGTATACACACACACACCATGGTACATAACAATAGTGACTATCTGTGGCATTAAATTCCTATTGTGGAGCTCTGCAGGGGATGATAATGAAGGAAAGAAGGGTTCAGAAATTACTAGTCTGCGTTGACCATGCACAGCCATCCATGGACTCCTTCCCATGATACACAATCATCAGACATACCATTCTCAAAGGTAAAGTTGGGCAAGACAATGAAGTCCAACCACCTGTTCTAAGTCACCCCTTTGCCACATGATCCCCTGTGGGTGGCTGACACCTACAACGTGATGCTGACTTCCAGACCAGAGTGGCTCATGGAGTCATGTGTGCTCCCATGGTCTGTCCTTGGCTGGTTCTGAAATGCTCAGTGGGTTCTGAACGACCCCGCTTTGAAAAACACCATCTCTCAAACCTCTCCAGAGTAATGACTCACACGTAAAAGTCTCTAGAATTCATTTTAAACTCCAGATGAAGAAGTGGGCCTTTATTACAAAAGAGACTGCCTCATAGAGCCCATTGACTATGTTCAAGGGTTCCTTGCATGTGTGGGAGACCAAACTGTTCCAGAAATGCTCCCCTCCCCGCTTTCTATGCACTCATAACAGGAGCAAGTGTCCTCATCGTCTAGCCCCAAGCATGCCACTTGCCAAGCATTTTCTGTCGTTGAGCAACCTGGTTGTGGGGACCACGGGCTGGGGCACCAGGCTAATAGCACTCCACTTCCCCTCATTGCTGCTGGACAGTGCAAGGCCTGTGTGACAGACTGTGGAAAGTATGTCCAGGTGCCTGGCTCCCCTCACTAATGCCTGTTATATCAGGATCCAGATTTGATTTTATTTTCCTTGCCGTCCTGGCTCCAACTCTTCCAGGCTCATTTTTTACCCCTCTGTCAGACTTCCCGGAGCTTGGTGGCCAAGTGTTTCACACGTCACAGGCATGCCTTCTTCCTAGGCTAGGGGCACTGTGCTGACCATTTAACTCCATCCCTTAGCAGGTCCTGCCCTGCCTTACCAACTTGAACTGCACCCTCAGTCTTACTAGGGTTTTGTGCCTGGGACCTGCATCTTGTAGAAGAGTTGCCTGGGGACTCGGCATGTCACCAAATGAGAAAAGCAATGTGTATTAATTCCCGTCCTCACCGTCACTGCCAGGTGTCAGGGCACGGGTATCTACTTTCTATCATTGTTCCCAGCTATCTTCCATCTCGAAAGGTTCTTTAGCAGAGGTAGGGAACAGAGCTGACCTGAGGAACCATGAGAGCTGGCACCAGTGTACACTTCTTATCTTCTCAGCCAGCATCCTAGTGTGAGTGAGTGTGTACATGCACTGTGTGTGTGCGTGCGTGTGTACGTGCATGTGTGTGTGGGGGGGGTTGGAATGTATGTGGTGGCTGCTCCTTGCACGGAAGGACAGCACTGTGGTTCTGCCATATTTTTTATTCCAGGAGTAGCAAATGTCATTCTATAGCTAATGTTTCCTGAAAGAAAGCCACTTAAAACTGACCCACACCAGCCAGCCTTCTGAGCCCCACAGCTGTCATGAAGCACTGGGGGGTGGGGAATGGGGGCAACTGGACAGCATGTTAAGAGAACCAGCAAGTCTCGACTCCAATATCTGGTTCATACTTCACTCTTTCGATGTTACAGAATGTTAGTACGTGAAGGGGCATGGGAATCATTTGGTTTGACCTCCTCATTTTATAGAGAAAGAAACTAATGCCTAAAAGTCAGAGCATGCAGAAACTGAATCCCAGGCACCTGGCCACCAGCCCAGCCCTCCTTCCAGGTTATGCCCATGGTCTCAAGGGAAGCAGACCCTTACAATAACCAACAAGCTGCTAGACGAAGTCATTTGAAAAGATAGCATTTGTGCATCCCCAGACTGACGAAGTGTCCTAATACATTTATTTATGCTCATTCTTCCTCAGGAATAGACTAAGCAAAGCTCACAGGCTATCTACTGTTGCCAGGTATGGCAGTACCTGTCTGTAATATCAGCAATTAGAAGTTCAAGGACAGCAGTGGCTATGTGAGACCCTGTCTAAAACCAAAACAGCAAAAACAATGCACACACCCATAAATAAGTAAGCCTACTGATACGGTTTGGATCTGAAATGTCTCCCCTGCTCCTCCCGACTTATATTTAGATTGTTTGGCCTCCAATTTGTAGTGCTTTTTTGAAGGCTGCGGAGCCTTCAGGAAATGAGGCGTGGCTTGTAGAAGTGGGTTCCTAGGGACAGACGCTGTATGTTATAGCCCTCCCCCCGGCTCCCACCTACTTTCTTCACTTCCTCCTCTGCTGCCTCTCCATCCTGGCACCATGGCTAAGCTGCTCCATCCTGCCTTCCCCACTATGATGGATCAACACTTCTGAAATGACAGACCTTTCCCCATTCAGGTTTTTGGTTAGGTATTTTAGTCACAGTAACATAAAAGTAGCCCTTACAGACTACAAGAAAGTGGAGTTGTTTCTGGGACTAAGTCTGACCACATGGTTCTTGGGTCTTTGGAACTGGTTGTGGGGAGGATTTGGACAAGTCTGGAGCTATAGCTAGAGTGGCCCCAGAAGGCTGTCAGCTCCACTTAACAGATGATTGGCGGTGTTCTGTGATAGTTCATTTGTATTTTAATAAACAAAGCTTTCCTGAAGTTCAGAGAGTAAAACAGCTGCACTGATCGGTCTTACAGACCAGGCAGTGGTGACACACACCTTTAGTCCAAGTTGCTACACTAGCTTGTCATAGAAACTGGGTGGTAGTGGTGCATGCCTTTAATCCCAGCACTAGAGAGGACGATGAGATGGGAGGAGACAGCTCTTATACACAGTCTCATTCTGAGATTCCTGTAGGCAGGATCACCAGTTTGGATTGAGGTAGAGGTTAGAGCTAGTGGCTGGCTGTTTTGCTTTTCTGACCTTCAGGTTGAACCTCAATTTCTGTCTCTGGGTTTTTATTAATCGTGCTACAGTGGTGGGAGTTTGAAAATGTGGAGAGAAATGCAGACAACAGAGGCTGTGATCTTGAGGTTTCAGATGGCAGTAAGGTCTGGGATGGGAAATGAACTAAAAGCCACTCTTGCACATTCTGGCAAAGAATCTGGCTATATTTTACCTGTGTTTAACCAATCAGAGACAAGTAAATGATCTAATTTATGTGGTGAATAAAATCTAAACATGGCATATCATTTAGTCTGTAGCATGGTCATTGCCGGCTACTTATAGCCGCTTTATGATGACAATCCCGAGAGGCACAGTAGAAACGCCATTAAATGTCAGCTGTGCATGGAGCACTGGGGCCACAGGAAAGCTTAGCCTGCTGTGAGACCCCACCACCACCTCCACCCAAAGTCTCCCGGGTATGAAAGCACAAGCTTCCACTTGCAAAGAGCATGCCACTGGGCCGCCCTGCCAGAAAGAGCTTTCCGGGAAAGTATTTTCCAATTCTGGCTAGCCCTGAGGCCACTGCAGCTATGTCCAAGGGGGCTGTCTTAGATAGGGTCACTACTGATATGATGGAACACCGTGATCAAAGCAACTTGGGGAGGACAGAGTTTGTTTTACTGGCACTTCCACATCACAGTTCGTCATCAAAGGAGGTCAGGACAGGAATTCAGGCAGGGCAGGAACCTGGAGGCAGGACCTGCAGAGGCTGTGAAGGAATGCTGCTTTTACTGGCTTGCTCTGGAAGGTCTCTTCTCTTATAGAACCTAGGGCCACGAGCCCAGTGATGGCACCTCTCACAATGGGCTGTGTCCTCTCCATCAATCACTAATTAAGAAAATGCCCTACAGATTTACCTACTTCCTGATCTTATGGAGGCATTTTCTCAATAGAGATTCCATTCTCTCTGATGATTCTAGCTTGTGTCAAGTTGACATAAAACTTGCCAGTCCAGGGACTCAACTATTTCCTGAGCTAGCATCCATTGTTAGCTTCTCAAAATCATCCATGTGGCACCAGTTTTGTAGGTAGGCAGAATGCCAGAGTTGTGGGACCATGAAAGCTTACACTAAAGTTTAAAAAAAAAAGCCTATGAAGCCTGGCATTGTGTTAATAGGAGTGGATTCCTTGCAGAAAGCCCCTAAGCAGGCTATGCATGAAGGGTGCAAAGCTGAAACATAAGTTACAATGGAGATCCCAGGATGCTGAAGATGCCAGGAATATGTGATGTCTCTTGAGAAAAGCTACAGGCACAGAGCACACTGGTCAAGCAGAGAAGTCATGTATGAAGAGATGCAGGACCATAGGGGCATATCTACCCAAACCCATTAGTGTGCGCATGTCACCATGTGCTGGGATGCTACAGGCACTGTGGACATTAAGAATTTGGGGGTTTTGTTGTAGTTTGCTCTGAGGGTTTAAATTCATTTTTCCTTGGAGTCTCCTTGCTCTTCTCTTTCGGAATTGTACAATTATATGATGGAATAATGCAATCTGTTCTTATTTTTTTTTAACAGGAGCTCCCAGATAAGAACTCTTGGTCACTGCTGGAGCTCTTAAAAACTATGGGAACTGTTAACGTCGACTAACATTATGTTTCACTCTAAGACTGTGTTATTTCCAGTTACATTGCTGGAAGAAAATAACCTGACCAAAAACAACTTAGGCAAGAAAAGGTATATATATATATATATATATATAATTTATTTATTCACAATCCCAGGTTACAATCTATCACAACAGCAAAGCCAAGGTGGCAAGAACCTAAAATAGTTGATTCCATCACATGTACAGTCAGGAAAGTAAATAAATAAGTGTATGCATACACGCTTGCTTGCACTCAGCTTGATTTCTACACTCTTTCATTTCAGGACACCACCCCTACCTCACACACACACCCTGCATAGAGAATTGTGTTCCCCACAGTGGTCTGGGTTTTCCAAGTAACTTAACTGAGACAACCCCACACAGACATGACCATAGACAATCCCTCATTGAGACTTTCTTCTCAGGGGATTGTAGGTTGCTAATTAAATTAAATCTTCTCAGATGATCATCTACCTTTGGGGCTAGAGGAAGAATAGTTTAAACTCCAAGGTTATGGGACTATTTTGAAGGTTGTAGAGGCTATAGAGGTGAGAAATGACTAGTAAAGGTAGGTTATTGGGGTCAGGCGTTTGAAAGTTAGAAGTGTCTCTGGTTCTGGCCTAGCATTTTTCCTGGTCACCATGTAAACAACTGCTGCATGCTCCCACTACCATGGACTGAGTCACTCTGTCCTGCCTCCTCTGTTATCATAGACTGGACATCAAAAACATAAGAAAGGAGGAGGAGGAGGAGAAGGAAGAAGAAGAAGGAGGAGGAGGAGGAGGAGGAGGAGGAGGAGGAAAAAAAAAGAAGAAGAAGAAGCAGAAGAAGCTTTCTTCTCTTAAGTTGTTCTCCCAGGTATTTTGGTCTTAGCAATGCAAAGGCGATATATACCTACCGTGACTAGGAATCCACCTTAGAGGCTCTGGAGAACCAATGATTAACAAAGTGATGTGGGATCCCCTCTGTATGCTGTGAATACCATTGGTTAATAAAGAAACTGTCTTGGGCCTATGCAGGGAATAGAAGTAGGTGGGGAAAACTAAACTGAGTGCTGGGAGAAAGAAGTAGTGAAGAGAAGCCATGGAGCCACACACTGAAACTTTGCTGGTAGGCCACGACTTTGTGGTGATGCAAAGTGTAACATGAGGGGGCCTGCTTGTTGGTGTTTTTGTCCCGCCCGATACCCCACATCCAGCAAGCCCCAAAGAAAATCACACAGAGATCTCTATA